>JAQPPZ010008828.1:0-19453 GCA_028583015.1 Wollemia nobilis | reverse complement strand
TTTTGTTGGACCATGTAATTAAATGGTTCCACCTATGAAGTCTCTTTTCCTTCAATTGTATCATCTAATTTAAGGATTTAATATATATTAGATGTCTTCCAGTCTTGGTGTTGGTTCATTTTTCCTGCTTTAGTTGGATTTCATCCTCTTGCTTGATAATTATTTCTTTGGGATCTCCTTGTTATTGTTTGAAACCCTTCATCATTTTTCTTTTGGGAGGGAGAGATTTTAGAATTGGTTTTAGGTTGTTGCATTTTATCTCTCCCTATTTTGGAGTAATTTCTTACCAGATGCCCATACTCATGACAATCTCTACATCTAAAAAGAATTGATTCATAATCCACTTGTTATCTCCATGTATTTCTTCCCACTCTTAATTCAATTGCTATCGAAAGCAAATTTTCTAGGTCCATATCCACACATATCCTTGCACGTGCTGTTGATCCCATTTTTTAGGCAAAGGTCTATATAAGTTTCCTACACAATAAAAAAACACTCAATATTTGTCTCTTTTGTTAGCTTACCATCAACATATAAAACCACGTACCACAATTACAAACATTCAAAGTAATTCCTAAACTAAATTTAATTATATATTACTTTTATATACATATTTTATAAATAGTTTGAATTAAAATATTTTAAATAAAAAACTAAAACCATGTCACTAATGTGTCTCATAGAGAACTTTAAAATTGTAAATGATTGAGGTTCAAAGTTTTAATAGAAAATAAGTTAAAATTATAGAGAATACTCCCATTTGTAATAAAACATTTAGTGTGGTGCACTTAATTAAAACATAATAAAATAAAACAATTTCATTTAATTGGATTTGTACGCTTTGGCCACAATTATCTCATGTGACAAAATACCACGTTTACTTCATTGGAACTCCATATTACGCATGGAATTTGAAAGTTATTAACTATCAATTAAAATTAAATAGTATCAATGGTCAAAGTTAAAAGAGCCTTTCATATGATGGTTGGTTTGTTGTATTAGGTATGTGTAATTTATGTCTATTATTTTCTTAAAAGAAGATAAAAATTTAAGTCATTTATTTTTTTAACACACAACGTATATTATTATGTGAGAATAAGTGATTATTTATTATGTATATGAGAATCAAAGCTTAAATCACATAAAATTATATATGTCATAGTTTGAACCTTAGACATCCGAAAAAATGTCCTACCTACTGTGCTATTCAAACCATCAACCTTTTTAAAATTTACAAACTTTTAAGAAATAAAAAATTAGAATATACATAATGGTTGTCTTTATATTTACTATTAAATTTAAAAATATTAATTTTTACCTTTTTAAATTAGTTATATGGAATTAAAAAATCTCTATCTACATTGTATTGTGTTCATACTTAGACATTAGCAAAGGTTTTTTTATTAGTGTGTAATTTTTAGGTTTGGAAAATAGGAAACAAAAATAAAGTAAGATTAGAAAAATATCCTAGTTAGAAAAGGGAGGAAATTATCATTATCTTAAAATTAAATAGAACATTTAAATGGATAGGGGCTTAGGGCATTAGAAAATTCTATGGACATAACAAATTTATGGAATTAGGGATGGTTTTCAACAAAAGAATTACTTTTGAAAGAAAATGAAGTTGAGCAATGGAGCAAATATACAAGGGGTTTGACAAGGGATTTTATAAGACTAAGATAAAAATTACTCTTTAGTAAACTCAAAGAATCCAACTAGTGGACAATTTACAACTAAGGAAGGATACAAGGCAATGTTTAAAGATAATAATGAGGAGGTCCTATGGTGGTGGAGCAAGATTTGGAAGGTGAAAGAACCATTGAAAATAATTTTTGTTTTGTGAAATAAGGTATTGACATGGGATGTTGTACAAAAGAGGTCTTGGCAGGGTCCACGTCAATGCAGTTTGTGTAAAAGTAAAGAAGAAACAATGGATCACCTACTAGTTCACTATGATTTCTTGAGAGAAGTGTGGAGGTCTATTCTATCCATGACTAAGGGGAAGGGACAATGGCCACCAAGGAATATGTTGAAGAATATGCAACAATGGTTCAAAGACAAAGGCTTAAAGGAATACAAATGCATTCCATTAATAGTGACATGGGGTTTGTGGTTGGTAATAAATTTTAGGTTGTTTGAGAGTAAGGAAATTCTACCTATACATGTTCAAGAACACAACAAATATACTTATGAAGGCATAAAAAACCCCAAAATTAAATGTTGTAAGACAAATTAGTAGTTTAAAAGTGGATATTAAGAAGTTTTGTTATTTTTTTTATGGACTTATCAAGACAATCCATATGGATGTGGGGTAGGAGTGTTATATCAATATGAAAATCACAAACTCACTTTCAAAGTAGATATTTTTTTAAGTAATAATAATGTGGCAAAGTGGAAGGCTTTGATCATTTTGTTAAGAATGATAGTGGAACATGGAATAACAAAACTTCAAGTTTTTGGTGACTTGAAATTGGTGGTGGATTGGGCTTCAGGTTTAGTAGGGATGCAAAATTTGATGCTTAGGCCTTATTATGAGCAAGTGAAATTGTTAGAAGCATCATTTGCAGAGATATCTTATAAACATATCTACAAAGAACTAAATGAGGAAGCAAATGGTCTATCAAAAGTTACCTTAGATATTATAGTTGGTACTTGGTTAAAGGAAGGAGTATTGTGTGGGACTATGATTCCACCACAGTCTGCACCTTTTGATACTTTTCTCCTTTTGATATTTTTCCTATAGACATAATAATAACTTGTTGCAAACCTTTAGTCACCTTATAGAGTGTCATTTTGGTTCTTCAACTCTATATCCATCAGTATAGATATGACCTTAATGGCTATAAATTTGAATTACCAAAATGAAACTCTATAAGATGACTAAAGGTTTGTTATTATTATAATAGGTCTGATAGACTTTTTAGAGAAATTTAAGTCATTGTTGAGAAATTCTTGAATGGCTCTAAATGGGTTTGTCTTGGTAAGGCTTATCTAAGGGTATAAAATACCCATCTCATTGTAATTTTTTCAAACTCTGAAATGAAAGTTACAAATTTTTTCCAAGGAAAAAATATTTGGATGAAATAAATCCAATGATATAATTTTATTATTTAAATTACATTAAATAAATTTTCCTAGTTATAAACATTAATTAAAAAATAAATTAAAATAAAATATCAAATAGCCATCATTAACATTGGTTAAAAATCATAAATTCAATGTTTTTAGGGGTATTCAAGCCAAAAACATAGACAAAAAGGATATTCATATATATTTTTATTGTCATGTAAATATGAATGAGTTTAGTATAAGGTAGAGGTAAAAGTACAAACATAATTATCTAAAGATACATTTATTAAATTCCAAAGATATCATAATTTTTTAAATTAGTTATATAAGATTGAAATTGTTTCTATTCATAGTACTTCATAACCTTGTTATCACAATATTTCAACAAATTATATAACGATGTTATAACATTTTAACAATTACACATGATGCAACTTGGATGCAGTTCTTTAACCCTGTATGCAGGTTCAAGAACCTATATTGTCAAGTTTCAAGGCTTCATATGTGCATGCATTGTGAAATTTTGGTCAAACATTTCATTGTGGTGTAAAGGTTTCTAGTTGAAAAGGGAGGTCTTGTTCAGATTTATTCCTTTTATTTCTATATTTTTGTGGGTGGTTTTATATTTCAAATGATAACCTCTTCAAGAGGTCTACCACCTCCCTCTTTTCAAGATGTAGTGCAGAAGAAAGGTACTAAAGGATAAAGTGGGAGCTCTTTGAGAGGTATTAAACATGTAGCTATTAAAGAGAGAAAATATAAGAGATCACACAAATCTTAGCCGTCAATAAATGTTTAGAAAAAACTATAGATTTTTTGTGATTCAATGTAAAACCAAAATCCTCTAGACAAGGAAATTTATATTTATCCAAGGGAGCATTAATTTACCGCTCCATAGGTTTTTGGCTAATGGAAGAGGATTTGAAAAATTTGATAAGAGAAGTCTGAAAACTGAAGGGAGATGTAAAACTTAAACTCTATCCTAAAGGCTTCTTCATAGTCATTTTAAATTGCTTAGAGGATAAGGAGAGTATTTAATATGGGGGTCCTTCACGGAAAGGGTAGGTCTTTTTAAGCAAAAGTAGACCATAGATTTTGATCCCAACAAAGAAAATTCAACCAAAGCCTCGGTCTGGGTGTGGATGTATCTTCTACCTCTAGAATTTTGGAATGAGGAAACCTTGAAAGGAATTGGAAACACAATTGGAGAATATATAGGAATATCCAAAGTAACTAAAGAGGCTCATATAACTACCTTTACCTAGATTTATCTCCATGTAGACCTATTGTGCCCTCTTTTAGAGGTAATTATTCTAAGTGTAGGGGATTATGAGTGGACCCAAGACCTAGATTATGAAAATGTCTCATTTTGATTTAGATTTTGCCATGCTCATAGCCATATCCTACAGAATTATCTTACCCTTAAGTAAAAAGTGGAGATAGAAAAAAAGGATCTAATAGGGAAGAAGTAAGACTGGAAATCTCCAAAATTGACAAACAAAAAGGATAAATAGGTGTGGTAGAAGAAAGAGGAAAAAAAAATAACAAACACATAAATTTATAGTTTTGCAAGAGATAAACCAAGAGATGGAGGAATCAATGCATATCAAGGTTATGCGTAAGGGATTGAACCCAAAATGTATTTTAAAAATATGATGAATCAATTTCAAAATCAAGGCGAATCATGTCCAAACTCATATAAAAGAGATGGTAAATTTTCTTTTTTTCCTTGAAAATTTATAAAAGTTTGGTGAATTTATTATAATATTTCAAAACTTGGATGATAAGCAGTCGATGATAAAAAAAAAAATATTGGAGGAAGGACGATAGCAAAAAAAAAATCTAACATCAGTTGATAGACAATAAAAAGTGGACTCCATACGATAGACAATAGAAATGGGTGACAAACAACAAAAGCAATCAGATAAAAAAAAACAAAAATATTGAATGATAGAGAACAAAAGAAATTGAACAACAAATAGCAAAAAATTAAGACAAACAACAAAAGCAATTGGATTATATATAATAAAAAAATCAAATGATAAACAAAAAAAGTAATCAAATGACATATAACACAAAAATAAAATGACAGACAACAAATCATATGACAAACTACAAAAAATCAAATGATAGACAACAAAAGCAATCAAATAATAGACAATAAAAAAATTGGATGATAGAAGACAAAAGAAATTGAACGATAACCAATAAAAAAGTAAGATAGACAACAAAAATCAGATGATAGACAATAAAATAAATTGGAAGATAAACAATAAAAAATGCATGATAGATAAAAAATAATAATGAATAGCAAAATATTAGGTGATCGTTAAACATGCAACTGTTATCAAAACCTACAAGTATTCCAATTAAATTCCACCACGTGTCATCCATGTCACCATGTGTTAAACATGCATTTACTTCATGCATGCAATCTTATATAAAAAGACATAAATAGTTATTTTTTCACTTTTTTCCCCTACAATACATATCAGAGCAACATACATCCCTTAAATTCTTTCCCTTGTATCCTAGATCAGAGTGACAAACATCTACAACAAAAATCAGATAAAACATCCACAATACCCTAAACCCTCATCCTTCCAAATGGCTAGCTCTTCCTCTCCTATTCCTTCAAAGGTTTCCCTCAAAAATGGTCTTTGTCCTAACATTTTTTATATTTTGAACACACCTAGATACAATACCTCATGGGTCAAAAAATTTGGTCTTGCGAGATTGGTAAAAATGGTGCAATACAACATCGATATTAGTTTGTTGTAAAATATTATTAACTCCTATGATGATGATGAATCCATTTTCCAGATGACCATTGACAAGAAGAATATTTCTTTCATTGTGAAACCTTTAGATGTGAAGAGACTAACAAGGCTACCACACAAGAATGCTCAACCCATCATAAATTAGTACGTTTTAAGCGATGATAAAATATACTTGGAGATCCACTTCGATCTCTCAATAGATTTTTGGAGAGGTATAACTCTACACCTTTCAAATATTGATTTTTGTAAGAGTTAATTTTATCTTATAATAATTTGTCAACTAATAATATTGTCCTATAATTCTTTTGTAGTTCATTCTACTAAGTTGAGAAGGGGTTTAAATATTAAAAGTGTTTTAGATAATTTTCTTCATGCTTGCATTGAATTCTTCCAAGTAAAATATATTTTGCAAGGAAGAACTACAAACATTCCATTCTAGGTGTTGGCCTATTTGGTTTGATGTCTTGGGCACACCAAATTTGACTAGAGCACCTACATTTCAAGATGTATTAAATAGTATCTCCTCAACACATGTAGAAACCATAATGCATGTGTAACAACCACCAATTTTATTATTTGTTTTTTATGAAGCATATTACAATGTGCAAGATACCCCACATCCTACCTCAATGCACCCCAACTTGATCATTGTTGGTCTGACAATCCAACAACTGTAGGTAAAATTAATTTTTTGAATAAATTTAATATTGTGATCTTCAAATATATATATATATATTTTTAAATTTGTGCTTGAATGCAGAGAAAAGCATCCACCTCTTCTACTCAAAAGGAGGCTACCATAAGAGGTCACATGCAAGAAGAAATTGGAGATTCTAACATGTAGTTGAAATTGACACCAAGAGTTGCAATATCTACAAAATGTATTAGGTCTTCCTCACCTCTTCCTTGTGCACCTTCGTTAATTTCATGAAATATTTTGGTTGATGTTGAAGAAGTCGACCAACCCTTGCATGCAACATGTAACCTTACTATTCAAAAGTATCGTTTAATATTATGTATTTTATTGATTTGAAATTATAATTAGTTTAATGAAAAATTATATATGTTTTTAGAGCAACGTTGAATGGATCCATCAATGAGGATGGAATTAGATTTACAGGTCACATATTCCTCTAGTAAGTGTAGTTAAACTAAATTTAATTTTATTGCATTGTTTATTATAATAGTTTTGATTAAAATTTTATTGTAAAATTTTATAGGGGAGTCAACTTAATTAATCCATACAAGAAGAAAAGTGATGCTTCCACCACCTCCACCACAACAATAATTGATGAGAGGTCAACAATGCATGCATGGGAAACAATTCCTTTCTCTAATGGGTCAGGGATGAGCACTAAGTTAGACACAGACTATGTTATATTTCTCAACATTTTCCCTTGGTAATATCTCAAGTATGCTCAACATTTTAGAATTTCCTAATCCTCCTCTTGATGAGGATTATATTTTTAGGGCACCATTCTAGAATCTTTGTCTTTCAAGGCCACTGATGTGCTTCAAGATCCACAAAAGTGTGATGAAGCACAAGAGACTATAGGGTTAGCTACCATTGAACTTAGCTCATCCCCTCCCCATCAAACTATCACCTCACATCCTCTCACTAATGATGAGAAAGTTAAATTTTTGAAAAATATTTTATTAGTTGATAATTGTGAAACAACAATCAAATATAGTCTTCTTTTAGATATTGAAGAATTAAAATATTGGGAATATCAAACAAAGGTTTTGATCAAAGAAATAAATGCCCGATATAATTTTTTTTCAAAAAGACAAGACATTTTTTCATTGGTGGAGAATGAACCACAAAAGCTTGATGTTTTGTTACATTAGGCTAAATCTGACAAGGTGAAGGCTACCTCCATGTACGATGATGAAATTCTAGAAATTATTTTGAATAGGTTAGAAAACCTCAATGTCAAAGCCTATGCATATTTCAACCAATGGGCTATTGATAAGAAAAAAGTAGAAGTTGCGGAAGCTATAAGAGATGTTGTTGACATAAGTCATATATTTTATGTTAAGATAAGTTTATTCTTTTTTTAAATATATTTTGTTTATTTTTATTGATAATGTTTTCTTCTCTTTTGTAGTCTAATTTTGAATACTTGAAGAAGTAGGTGAGCAACATGAAAGTTTATTTAAAAACCACAAAAAAATATGCAAGCATTTATCAAATTAAAAGAACGATTGGAAAACAAATCCCTTAGGAATATTATAAATGAACATGATTTGGATCCTAATATTTTGCTTAAACAAAATGAGAAAGAAAGGGCTTCAATAATGTAGGAAGATCCTACAAAAGAAGAAAGGGCATTGTTAGTGGGTTCTAACATGACGAAATAAGGTATGTTTAGAGTTGGTGCACTACAGGAGGAAACTATTGGGGAAACACAACCTCAACCTCAAGAAGATCCAAAATATGCTTCAGACACCCAATAGATTAATAAATTGAAGAATAAATCTCAATATTTGGATGTAACTTTTGTTGTGTAGCAGTTAACAATTTTGTAAATTGTAAAAATATGCTTTCAAATTAATAAAAGAGATATTTTTCAAAATTTGTGTATTGTGTTTTAAATTTTATTTTTTTTTTACCATTGAAACCATGGAATTTTAAAAATTATGATGTTTTAATTTGTTAACGTGGATGCAATAAATGATTGTCAATTATAAATTACTTGCTAGTCAATATTGACATAGGTACAAACTTCTCTTATGTTTTGTAAAAAACAATTAAACGACTGAATTGCAATACAAATGAACCTAGTGGGACTTCTAATTTACATTATACAAATATCTGCTTAGATATAAAAGGCTTTATAAAATACACATATAATATAAAATTTAACTATCATAGAGAGATAATCCAATAACAAGACTTGAATATAAAATAGACAATTTCATGAACATATACAAAATCAAATAAGAGGACTATTGTATTAAAAAAATATATTAACATATACAAAAAATCCAATAACACGTATATGATATAAAACATACAATTTTTTGAAAATAGACACATTCCAATAACAACGATATGATATCAAACCAAAATTTTTATAAACATATACACATAATCTAATAAACTTAATAGTTTTGGTAAAGTGAAAAGTCAATTTTCAAAATCAAGTAGAAAATTGATAATAAATAATATGAAATGTATTAAAATTTAAATATATTTTGTATATTTCAATGAAATAAACTGAAACAAACACTTTTCAAAATGTCCAAAATCATCTATATGCATGAAGAACACAAGCTTATACTGAGAGGGGGGGTGAACAGTATAAGACCACTTTTTACTTTTCCTTTATACTTCAAAACAGTAAAGCAACAAATCCAAGGCAATATCAAAGCAATGCACAAAATCATCCACAAAGTGACACAACAATTTACGTGGTTCATCCAAGGTGGGCTACTCCACGTATAAAACTTTTATCTAAAAGTTATATCAAAGTCCTCTGGGAATCCTTCCCAATTACAATGTTTATGAGCCTCGGCCCAAAGGAGATACCTTCCCCCAATCTGAATTTATAAGCCTCTGCTCAAAGGAGATACCTTCCCCTAGCTCTGCTCTGGCTGGTGATCCTCTAGAATACCTTTGCCTCCGCTGCCCTTAGCAAATGGAACTCTATCCACAGAAGACACCTGTCTTCCCTGCTCTGGCTAGAGACCTCTGTCCTCAACTCTATCACCTCCAAGCTGGTCCTCGAATTTACACTAAACATAGTCCTTTGGTCTAGCACAAATGTCCTCTTCCTCTGTCTTTGATCTGCACCAAACACAGTCCTTCGATCTGGCACAAATATGTCCTCAGGTTCTTCTCATAGAACCAATGCACCTCTGTCCTCAAGTTCTCTGATAGAACTATCAAACTCAGCTTCACAAGTCCTCTGCTAGGACCTGTCCAAATCTGCTCACAAGTCCCCAACGAAACCTGTCCAAAACCTGCTCACAAGTCCCCAACGGAACCTATCCAAAACTGCTTACAAGTCCTCAACGGAACCTGTCCAAAACCTGCTCACAAGTTCATCAAGAAAAACTTGCTTGGCATGAACCCACAAAGAGAATGGTTAGAGACCCAATGTGATTCATCAACCTCATAGAAGCATAAAGAGAATTGTTAGAGACTCAATATGTTCTATACTTAACTCCCAATCTCAATCTCAACTCAATCTCAAATCTCATAAGAATAAGATAGATGTAATATGCTTTTCTCAAGAACATGAAACACAACCCAACAATTGCCAACCGTGCAATATCTCATATAACAATGATACTCATGTTCTTTCCAACAACCAATATCTTTTCTCAACCAATTAGGGCTTCAACAACAATGCTCAAAGATAAGGTTTAACCAACATCATTCAACTCAACATCAACCTTGAAGCATTCAACCAATCATCACAAGAAAAGGAAACAAGTAGAAATCCTTTTCCCTCCAAATATATTTGAACAAAATAGCCACCAACACAATATCACCAAATGCAAAGAATAACTTGTTCAAATCAACTCAATGGAGTAAGCCCAATATCATGTATCAAGTAAAGCACTAACTTCATCAACACAACCACTATGGAAGCAACTCATCCATCAATATCAAAACATCCAACTAAGGGTTTCACCATCTCAATGCAAGTAACAAGACTTACAAACATAAACCCTAGTGCACAATGCTTCCACTACTTCAAACCAGAATTATGCATTCACCAAAACTCTCATCAAGGATAACAATGCATAAGTAGTCTTCAACAAACCAGAAAATAGGATTTACACCCAACCAAAGGAAACCTAGTTGAATACATTTTCACTCCAATCTTATTTCAAGAAAAACATACACCAATCATACTCATAAGAAGAAAGTGCCCATACCTTATTGAAGATGAAGAAGATCTCACAAGTTTGTCATAACCATAACCACATTTTTGCCAAACTTAAGAAGGTTAGTAAACAACATATTTCTTTAATATTTCCTCAAGAATATTCCTTGGTTCAAATATAATCAAGGTTCTATGTCTTCTTCATTCAACCTCATTCAACATTTCAATATTAGACACTCTACCTTATAACTACTTTTAATTTTTACCCAACATCAAAACTAGACCCTTATGACTCCCAAGTCATACAATATACAATTTATACATTTTCAAAAGCAAACCTTATATCTCCCGACCATATAACCTTTTAACTTTTTCTAATAAAAATTAAGTCCTCATACCTTGGAAAAATTCCTTCTCCGCTTGCAAACGTGCTCACACGAACAGCCTGTCCTTTCTACCTAGAAAAATGGCGATCGCGAGGTTTGAACCCGCGACTCTCTTCCTGCCAACACCTCAGCGCTAGCCTGGCGACCAGCTAGGCTAGCCACCCACTTGGAAAGAATCTTGCCCACATTTTTCTTATACCTTCTCTCCGTCGAAAACACGTTTCACTTTATCTTGCTTTGCAAAAAGCATCCGCGAGACTCGAACACGAGATCTTCCTTCCACCAACGCTCTAGTGCTAGCCTCACGACCGGTTGGGCTAGCCACCCACGTGGAAATACTTCCACCGCTGCTTTTATTTATTCCCTTCCTTTGCTGATCGAACGAAATGCTTAACACTCTTCTCTGCTCCTTCCGAAATCGAATCGATTGCGCTTAATGTCGAAAAACCATTCCACACTTGCTTAATGAATTTGATTGCCTTATTTTATATGCACTATGATGCATTTCCAAACACGTCGGCCCTCATAAATTAATTTTAAAATTTTAATTTAAATTTTAAATAAATAAAATTTAAACTAAATATTTAAAATTAAATATCTTCATCACCGGGGCACCTTTTTCAATGAAACGAAGAGCCAACTTGGGTTTTAAGAAAAACCCATTTCAAATCTGTTGTCCATGGTTTTAAATAAAACCTTTTATTTTATCTTCCTTGGTTTTCACAAAAACCCTTCCTTGAACTTAGATCCTTTTGACCTCAAATCAAATTGCTTCAAGAACTCCTTGACATCAATGACAACAACTACACTTGAGCAAAGGCAATGTACTCAAGGTACCCAAAATTGCCAACAATGCATACCTAGACATTGTGTATCTATAACATGATCATTACAAGTATTATTATTCTCATTATCATAAGTATTTGTGATCCCTCTTTTGTCTGCTAGAGATTTCCAATATGTCAAAGCTCTGTCATAAAGATATTGTTCTACCTTATAGGTTGACACATATACTCTCAAACAAATTTTAAATTTTTTATCTAACCTATTGTGAATTTTAGATTTTACAAAAGATAATGCACTAAATACCCTTTCATCTTATACAGATCTCAAAATCATCATTTGACATAATTCATATAAATAATAATATTCATTGATCATATCTTGTAAAACACTATTGGGATATAAATTTTTCCACATTTGTGTAATAGAATCTGACCCATGACGGTTAGTCAATCATGAAATTTGATCAACCATTTTCATTCCAAAATAGCTTGATTGTTTTGTTAAAATATCTTTATGGAGAATACCATTGATTTCAATACCATTGACTTCCACACATTTAGTGAAATTCTTAACAAGAGTACCCATGTATTTGATGAATAAATCACTTATATTATTGCATTCAGTACAAAGATCTTGGAATATGGCTAACCACACCCATAGCCTCAAGCAATTCATATCTTTTAAAATGGTCTCTTATTTCTCTTGTTAAGGTTTCTACTATTTTTCTCAGTTTAATCTTTGTATTATGTACAATTACATCAAATCAATTGTATGTTATGGATATTTTTTAATCTTCTTTTGTAGCTATAGTCAATCACATTTCAAGAGAATATAAAGGCATATAATTTTCATTGACATTAATATAAATATGATCATTGATGTTGAACTTCAAAAAGCTTTTAATATCATTGACGTTTGTTAAAGTTCTTCAACTCTAAAAAAGGAGATCAATAAAACTTTTGCCAAATGTGTACAACATATCAATATGCATACATATTTATTTTATCATCCTAATAAAATCAATAATATAAATTGATCTTTGTTTTACAAGTTTAATCAAAGTATTCATTTCTTCTAACATTGGAAGAATACTACATAATGTGAGAAGTGTTTCCAAGTTAGTCATATGATATAGCAAATATTTAACCTTATAAATTACCCTATGATTTGTGTATATAAACCTTACCAAGGATTTATATTATTTGAAAACCCTATATATTAGTTGAAACAATGAAATCCACCTAGTATCTACATATTTTAACAATTTTCTACCTTTAGTAACTCCAAGTGCAAATTGTTGAAACTACAAATATTTTTGGACTACACAAAAAATAAGCTTAAATTTCACGGACAAGTTCTTCCACTAAATGTGCTCATAATTTTGTATGAGAGATTCATTGTATGATTTATGTCATGAATAAGGATAAAAATGAGGTAATAGATGTCTATATTGAACATACAAACCATTCTTGTGTATTTACATTGTAGTAGCACCATCAACTTCGACACATATTATCTTAGTGGCTATTTCTATATCATTCATTCTTTCTATGTCCTTTAAACTAGTTACAACAATATTATAAATGTATTTTACATTATAATTTTCTACCATATTATGTAGCACAAGTAAATGAGGTTGTCTTAAATGATTTTTCAATGTGTAAACATGCATGCAAATACATAATGTGTTTTCAACAATAGTTACCTCATAAATTGAAAGTGAAATGAATTTAGCATGTTTTACTTTCTCTCTAAGGTCCTCCTTTTGAACCAATGAGAGAAATTTTACCATTTCCCAACCACTTCGATCTAACTAATCGACACTGAGAAGGTTTTGCACATTAGCTAGTTGAAATAGATGTTTATAGTCAATGAAATAAAGCATAGGTCTACCATCTTTAAGAATAGTATATAAAACAACAAACTACAAACTTTTTGAAGCTAAAGTGGTCTTATGAATTTTTTAAAATTTGGCTTGAATTGTTCCACCCTTCTCAACAAGATTTTTTTGTTGTTTCAATTCTTTTCATATTCTTATTTATATCTGATATGTATACATTTTGATGGATCCTTCCACCTAATTGTTTTGTTAGTTGTTCAATCACTTTCTTTTGTTGTTAGATAAACTTTTACACAATGCTTTTCTATTGTATCTAGCTTAATTTGCATCTTATGATCCTTTTCGACTTTCCATCTACATTCTGTTGTTATATCATTATTGTTCTTTGGCTGCACTGGCTCAATAAATAGATATATTGATGATAATTCGTGCTAAAATATTCATCTAATAGTCAACCTGGTTAACTTTTTATGTTTATGTTTCTGAGTAGAAGATTCTCTGAAAGTCAAGATTGTATAAGAAGGATCATTTTATTTTTTGTTTGGCATGTTAGTTTCATGAATCTCTTCATGTTTTTATTGCATTTCATTAAAAAAAAATCATGTGCAAGCATTTCATTATCACGAATATCTTGAATTGGATGTATATCAGGGTCAACAATATTTTTTATATACAAATGTGTTTTATATTATTTTTTGATGTAAAAATACATTACATTAAAGAATTAATAGAATATATTTTTTAAAACAAAAAAAGTAGATAAACACTAGCTAGATCTTCCTCTCCTAAACCCTCATAATATCATATCAAACATCCACAATACCCTAAACCCTCATCATATCAGATCAAACATCCACAATATCAGATTAAAAACTTTGGTCTTGCGAGATTTGTAAAAATGGTGCAATACAACATTGATATTAGTTTGTTGCAAAAGCTTATTAACTCCTATGATGATGACAGATCCATTGTCCATATGACCATTGACAACAAGAATATTTCTTTCACTATGAAACCTTTAGATGTGAAGAGACTAACAAGGCTACCACACAAGGATGCTCAACCCATCATAAATTAGTACGTTTTAAGAGATGATGATAAAAGATACTTGGAGAGACACTTCAATATCTCAATAGATTTTAGGAGAGGTATAACTCTGCATCTTTCAAATATTATTTTTTTAAAGTTAATTTTATCTTATAATAATTTGTCAAATAATAATATTATCCTATAATTCTTTTACAATTCACTCTACTAAGTTGAGAAGGGGTTTAAATATTAAAACCGTTTCAGACAAATTTCTTCATGTATTGAATTCTTCCAAGTAAAAATTACTTTGCAAGGAAGAAATACAAACATTCCATTCTAGGTGTTGGCCTATTTGGTTTGATGTCTTGGGCATACCAAATTTGACTAGAGCACCTACATTTCAAACTATATTAAATAGTATCTCCTCAACACATGTAGAAACCATAATGCATGTGTAAAAACCACCAATTTTATAATTTATCTTTTATGAAGCATATTATAATGTGCAAGATACCCCATATCCTACCTCAATATATCCCAAGTTGATCATTGGTGGTCTGACAGTCCAACAACTATAGGTAATTTTTTTTTGAAAAAAATTTAAAATTGTTATCTTCAAATATTTTTTAATTTTTTTAAAATTTGTTCTTGAATGTAGAGAAAAGCATCCACATCTTCTACTCAAAAGGAGGCTACTATAAGGGGTTGAATGTAAGAATAAATTGTATTATCTAACATGCAGTTGAAATTGACACCAAGAGTTGCAATATCTACAAAATGTATTAGGTATTCCTCACCTCTTACTTGCACACCTCCGTTAATTTCATGAAATATTTTAGTTGATGTTGAAGAAGTTGACCAACCCTCACATGCAACATGTAACTTTACTATTCAAAATTATTTTTTAATATTATGTATTTTATTGATTTAAAATTATAATTATTTTAATGAAAAATTATATATGTTTTTAGAGCAACGTCGAATGGATCCATTAGTGAGGATGGAATTAGATTTACAGGTCACATCTTCCTCTAGTAAGTGTAGTTAAACTAAATTTAATTTTATTGCATTGTTTTTATAATAGTTTTGATTAAAAATTTATTGTAAAATTTTATAGGGGAGTCAGCTCAATTAATCCACACAAGAAGAAAAGTGATGCTTCCACCACTTCCACCACAATAATAATTGATGAGACATCAACAATGCATGCATGGGAAACAATTCCTTTCTCTAATGGGTCAAGTATGAGCACTAATTCAAACATAGAATATGTTATATTTCTCAAAAAAAATTCTTCGTAATATCTCAACTATACCCGATATTTTAGAATTGCCTAATCCTCCTCTTGACGAGGATTATATTTTTTAGGGCACCATTCTAGAATCTTTGTCTTTCAAGGCCACTGATGTGCTTCAATATCTAAAAAAGTATGATGAAGCACAAGAGACTATAGGGTTAGATACTATTGCACTTAGCTCATCCCCTACCCATCAAACTATCACTTCTCATCCTCTCATTAATGATGAGAAAGATAAATTTTTGAAAAATATTTTATTAGCTAATAATTGTGAAGCAAAAACCAATAATAGTCTTCTTTCAGATATTGAAAAATTAAAATATTGGGAATATCAATCAAAGGTTTTGATCAAAGAAATAAATGCCAAATATAATTTTTTTTCAAAAATACAAGACATTTTCTCATTGGTGGAGAATGAACCACAAAAGCTTGATGTTTTGTTACGTTAGGCTAAATATGACAAGATAAAGGCAACCTCCATGTACGATGATGAAATTCTAGAAATTATTTTTAATAGGTTAGAAAACCTCAATGTTAAAGCCTACGTATATTTCAACCAATGGATTATTGATAAGAAAAAATTAGAAGTTGCTAAAGCTATAAGAGATGTTGTTGATTTAAGTCATATATTTTATGTCAAGAGAAGTTTATTGTTTTTTACATATATTTTGTTTATTTATATTGATTATTTTTTTCTTCTCTTTTGTAGTCTAATTTTGAATACTTGAATAAGTAGGTGAACAACATGAAAGTTTATTTAAAAACCACAAAAAAATTTACAAGCAGTTATCAAATTAAAAGAATGATTGCAATTCATAATAAAGGAAAACAAATCCCTTAGGAAGATTATCAAAGAACATTATTTTGATCCTGAAATTTTTCTTAGACAAAATGAGAAAGAAAGGGCTTCAATAATGTAGGAAGATCCTACAAAAGAATAAAGGGTGTTGTTAGTGGGTTCTAACATAGCGAAAAAAGGTATGTTTAAAGCTAGTGCACTACAAGAGGAAATTATTGGGGAAACACAACCTCAACCTCAAGAAGATCCAAAAGATGCTTCAGGCACCTAATAGATTAATAAAGTGAAGAATAAAGCTCAATAGTTGGATGTAACTTTTGTTGTGTAGCAGTTAACAATTTTGCAAATTGTAAAAATATGCTTCCAAATTAATAAAATAAATATTTTTCAAAATTTGTGTATTGTGTTTTAATTTGCTAATGTGGATGCAATAAATGATTTATCAAATATAAATGACTTGCTAGTCAATATGGACATAGGTAAAAACTTATATTATGTTTTGTAAAAAAAAATAAATGACTGAATTGCAATACAAATGAACCTAGTGGGACTTCAAATTTACATTATACAAATATCTGCTTAGCCATAAAGGCTTTATAAAATACACATATAATATAAAATTTAACTATCATAGACAAATAATCCAATAACAAGACTAAATTATAAAATAGAAAATTTCATGAACATATAAAAAATCAAATAGTAGGGCTATTATATTAAAAAAAAAATTTAACGTATAAAAAAAATTCATTAACACGTATATGATATAAAACATACAATTTTTTGAAAATAGATACAATCCAATAACAATGATATGAAATCAACCCAAACATTTTATGAACATATACACATAATATAATAAATTTTATAGTTTTAGTAAAGTGAAAAGTCAAATTTCAAAATCAAGTACAAAACTAATAAAAAATAATATGAAATGTATTAAAATTTAAATATATTCTATGTATTGCAATGAAAGAAACTGAAACAAACTCTTTTTAAAATGTTCGAAATAATCTATACGCATACCTAGATGTTGTGTATGTACAACATGATCATTACAAGTATTATTATCCTCATTATCATAAGTATTTGTGATCCCTCTTTTGTCTGCTAGAGATTTCCAATATGCCAAAGCTCTGTCATAAAGACATTGTTCCACGTTATAGGTTGACACAGATACTCTCAAACAAATTTTTAAATTTTTATCTAACTTATTTGTGAATTTTAGATTTTACAAAAGGTAATGCACTAAACACCATTTCATTTTCTACAGATCTCAAAATCATCATTTGACATAATTAATATAAATAAAAATATTCATTGATCGTGTCTTGTAAAACACTATTGGGATATAATTTTTTCCACAATTGTTTAATAGAAATTAGCCCATGATGGTTAGTCAATCATGAAATTTGTTCAACCATTTTCATTCCAAAATAGCTTGATTGTTTTTTTAAAACATCTTTATTGAGAATACCATTGATTTCAATACCATTGACTTCCACACATTTAGTGAAATTCTTAACAAGAGTGCCCATGTATTTTATGAACAAATCACTTATATTATTGTATTCAATACAAGGATCTTGGAATATGGTTAACCACACCCATAGCCTTAAGCAATTCATATCTTTTAAAATGGTCTCTTATTTCTCTTGTCAAGGTTTATACTATTTTTCTCAATTTAATCTTTGTATTGTGTACAATTACATCAAATCCATTGTATGTTATAGATATTTTTAATCTTCTTTTGTAGCTATAGTCAATCACATTTCAAGTCAATATAAAGGCATATCATTTTCATTGAAATTAATATAAATATGATCATTGATGTTGAACTTCAAAAAGCTTTTAAGATCATTGATATTTTTTAAAGTTATCCAACTCTCAAAAAGGAGATCCATAAAACTTTTGCCAAATGTGTACAACATATCAATATGCGTACATATTTATTTTCTCACCCTAATAAAATCAATAATATAAATTAATCTTCGTTGTACAAGTTTAATCAAATTATTCATTTCTTCTAACATTGGAAGAATACTAAATAATGTGAGAAGTGTTTCCAAGTTAGTCATATGGTATAGCAAATATTTAACCTTATAAATTACCCTATGATTTGTGTATATAAACCTTTTCAATGATTGATATTTTTTGAAAACTATATATGTTAGTTGAAACAATGAAATCTACCTAGTATCTACATATTTAAACAATTTTCTACCTTTAGTAACTCCAAGTGCAAATTGTTGAAACTAAAAATCTTTTTGGACTACACAAAAAATAAGCTTAAATTTCACGGACAAGTTCTTCCACTCTCGTGACATTTTTAAATGTGCTCATAATTTTGTATGCTAGATTCATTGTATGATTTATGTAATGAATAAGGATAAAAATGAGGTAATTGATGTTTGTATTGACAATAAAAACCATTCTTGTGTCTTTACATTGTAGCGGCACCGTCAAATTCGACACATATTATCTTAGTGGCTATTTCTATATCATTCATTCTTGCTATGTTCTTTAAACTAGTTACAACAATATTGTAAAGGTATTTTGCTTTATAATTTTCTACCATATTATGTAGCACAAGTAAGTGAGGTTTTCTTAAATGATTTTTCAATGTGTA
>JAQPPZ010008827.1:0-21060 GCA_028583015.1 Wollemia nobilis | reverse complement strand
AAGGTTTGGTCATATTAGTTACAACTACCTAAAGGATTTAAGCACTTATGATATGGTAACAGGTTTACCCCAAGTCTCTTCTAGTAATGGTGTTTTTCCTGGATGTTCTCTTGGAAAGCAACATCAAGATACTTTCCACCCAAGTAGTTCTTCAAAAATCTCATTCCCTCTAGATTTAATCCATAGTGACTTAATGACCTTTCCTGAACCATATTTCAAAGGAGAAAAGTATGCTCTAACCTTTATTGATGATTTTCTAGAAGGTCCTGGATCTACTTTCTGAAATATAAAAGTGATTTTTTATCCCACTTTAAAGTTTTTAAAGCCTTGGTTGAAAATTAGGCATCTTGCAAAATCAATAAGATTCACACTAATAATGGGGGGGAATATAGCAATAATGAGTTCTCCATATTTATTTCAAGTCATGGTATCATTAATCAACATTTTATCTCCCATAATCCTCAGCAAAATGGCATTACAGAAAGGAAAAACCAAACCCTAAAAAATATGGCAAATTGTATGCTCCATTAAAGAGATCTTCCAAAAAAATTTGGGCAAAAGCTATTAACTATGCAAATTATATTCAAAATCGCACACCTCATAAAGCTCTTGACCATTTAACTCCTGAAGAAGCATGATCTGGATCAAAACCAAATTTTTCCTACTTCAAGATCTTTAGGTGTATTGCTTGGGTTCCAATACCAAATAAGAAAAGGAAGGCTCTTGATAAGAAAAGCAAAAAGCTCATATTTATCGGTTATTGTGAATAATTTAAAGCATACAAGCTTCTTTATCCCTCAACTCATGAGGTTTTATTTCATAAGAATTTTCAATTTGATGAAAAATTCCCTCAAAAAGATCCTCAAAATCCCTCTTCCTCCATTGAGCCTTCTCCTATAGTAGAACCTCAATATTATGAAGATCCAAATCTTGAATTTAACTTGGTCATTGATAATCAAGATGAAGAACCTGTAACTCCATATCAATGTCTTTCAACTCCTTCAACTCCTTCCTCTATGCCAAAATGGGCACACACCATTGTTAAAGAAGCTACTTCTTACATCCAAAATCTTCCTTCAACTAGATCATCCAACCCCATAGGCACTGGTCTTGTATGTCAATCTATTTCCTCTGATCCTCAATCCTTCAAAGAAGCTTCAGGTATTAAGGAATGGGATGATGCCATGGAAAAAAAAATTCTTCCTTGATCAAAAACAAGACTTGGAATTTAGTTCCCTTACCCAAAGGAAGGAAATTAGTTCATTGTAAATGGATCTTCCAAACCAAATATGGGCCTAATGGAGAAATAGACAAACACACAACTTGTCTTGTAGTGAAAGGTTTTTCTCAAATTAAAGCTATTTACTATGCAAAAACCTTTGCTCCAATTGCTAAAATGGATGTAAAAAGTGCTTTCTTACATGGAGATTTAAAGGAAGAGATATTCATGGAACAACCTATTGGTTTCACTCAAGACTCCTCTCTTGTTTGTATGCTTAAAAAGTCTCTCTATGGCCTCAAACAAGCCCCTGGATCTTGGTATGAAAATATGGAATCCTTCCTTCTTTTAGTAGGTTTTTCTCATTGTGAGTTTGATAACACAGTTTACATTTGGATAAATGAAGGTAAAATCACCATTCTTATCCTATATGTTGATGACATTCTTCTCACTGGTAGTAACTTGAATCACATTCAGACTATAAAAGACTCCCTCTCTAAAAAATTTGAAATGGTTGATCTAGGTAAAGCTCATTACTTCCTTAGGATCCAAATAAGTCAAATAGATGAAGGTATTTCTTTGTGCCAATAAAAGTACACTCTAGATCTTCTAAAAATATTCAAAATGACATATTGTAAACCCTATCCTACCCCATTTCAATCTGGCATTAATCTTAGTACTTCCTACTCATCCCCTCTTTGTGATGCCACTTTATATCATCATATTATAGGAAGTTTGCTATACCTTACTCATACTCACCCATACATCTCATATGTTGTTGGCCTCATATCCAAATTCTCTCATCAGCCTCACTTCAGTCATTGGCAAGCAGCAAAAAGAATCCTCTGTTACTTGCAGGGCACTACTCACTTTGGGATATTCTACAAGGGAAAATCCATGGATATAATTGGCTACACAAATTCATGTTGGGTAGGTTTAGTAGAAGATATATGTTCCACCTCAAGCTATGTCTTTTGCCTTGGTTCCTCACCAATAGCCTGGTCATGCAAGAAATAACAAGTGGTATCCTTATCTTCTACAGAGGTAGAATACAAGGCAACAATTTTGGCTAGTCAGGAAGCTCTTTGGCTTTGTCAAAATCTGAGATAATTTGGTTTCACCCATGAACATCATATAAATATTTGGTGTGACAATCATAGCACAATTCATATTGCATGTAATCCATTTGAACATCAGTGAATCAAGCACATTGAGATACACATGCACTTCATAAGGTAGTATATTCAGAGCAAGGACATACACTTGGAATATATTCTAACTGAGGCACAAATTGCAGATATCTTCACCAAGTCATTTCCTTCTCCACGTTACCTTCAGTTGTGAGATAAGATTGGAGTTATACAGCTGCATTGATTGGAATTATGATGACAATCTTCTTATAATAGTTGATTTTTCCCCGCATGGATTTTTTAACCAACTATTTATTGTACATGAGTACCTAATTAGGCCTAGTTGTCGGGCCTCATCTTTGTTTCTTATATAAAGAGGACAATCTTCGCCATACAAAGACAAGCCTCACATTGTTGGTTTTTTCCCACAAGGGTTTTTTCACCAACAAACCGAACCATGTTTTTGGGACTCATCTTTCTTTCTTGTTAAAGAGGATAATCTTTGCCATACAAAGACATGCCTCTCTTCTTCTCATAGTTGGTTTTTTCCCACAGGGGTTTTTTACCAACTATATATTGTATTAGGAGGACAATCTTCGCCATACTAAGACAAGCCTCACATTGTTGGTTTTTTCCCACAGGGGTTTTTCCACCAACAATATTATATAAATGAGTACCTAATCAAGCCAAGTTATCAGGACTCATATTTATTTCTTGTTAAAGATGACAATATTCGCCATACGAAGACATGCCTCTAACTTCCTTTTGATTGATGGTTTTTCCCTTTGGGTTTTACCATCTCTTCAAAAGAAGTCATTGTACATGAGTACCTCATCAGGCCTTGTTGCTAGGACTCATTTGTACAATTCACCCCTAGTATCACTTAAGTGGGGGTGTTATAATAAGAGAATATTCTCTTAAGTTCCACTAGGATAGACACTTGAGTTTCCACTCCTCCATGTGTCAGGAGAACTCTCAATGGTGTCTTCATCAGGTCTGATGAGTTGTTGTAATCCAACGACTCTCAATGATCAACTCTACTATTTATACAGAGTTCATCCTTGGAATAAATCAATCAGTTCCACTCTTCTCTTCATCTTTTGTGTAATGCTTTGCATATCTATTATTGTGAAATTCTAACAATAATATTTATTAAAATCAATATTAATAAAAAGCATGTTCTAGTTTGACATTCGGGCCCATTCCATGCTCTCTCATATAGCTAAAATATTATATAGGATGTACCTTCCTTGAATAAAGCTAATTTGCTCTAATCTGACTATCAAAGGAAGAAGAGATCTAAGGCAAAGAGCCAAAGCTTTGGCAATGATCTTATAACTAACATTCAAAAAAATAATATACCTCTAATTAGTGATCAAATTTGGGTCCCCTTGTTTGGGTATGAATTTGATATTGCCCCTATTAATAATTACTCCCAAAGAGCCTACTCAAAGAGCCTCCAAATAAAATTTATGTAGATCAGTATCAACTATGTCCCAAAGACCCTTGTAGAACTCATAGGGAAATCCATCTAGACCTGATGCTTTATCAATTGTCATTTGAGATAATGCATCCTCTAGATCTTTAAGAGAGATTATTCTATCACACCTTGCTATTTGAGACTTTGATACCTTAACTGATACAACTACTATACAAGCTACCAGTGCTTACACCTTCTTATGGAAATAATATTGAGTGGTATAAATATTAGTATAGTGCTTGAAAAAAGCATCAATCATCTCAAGAAGAGAGGTAAGCCTTATTCCATTGTCTTGAATGACCTTGATTTGTGTAGCTTGCCTAGGAGGACAAAGCCTTTGAAAAAACTCATTGGTGACCCTATCACCAACTTTAATCAAATGAATATGGGCTTTAATTTGAGATCCTCGAGACTCATAAATTTCAACAAGTTTAAGTTCATGCCTCATCTGGGCAACATGAGACTGAAGTTCAGGATTAAACGTATAAACATCAAGGTTGAAAGAAGCTTTGGCAAGCTCATCATGAATAACATTGTAATATATTCTAAATTTTACCACATTTTTCTCAAAAGTACGAAGAAAGACAATTGTACAAAAAATTACATCATTCCATAATTCTATCCAACCCAACTCTTCAGTAGGTCTAGGAACTAGATTCCAGACTCTATGAATATGACAGACCATCGAAGGATGCTAAAGAAAGGAAGTATTAAAAAAAATGTGACTTGTAGTGTCTCTAAGGAAGGAATTTAATTAGCACATTAAACATTATGGGTGAATGGTTGAAAGTAGTGGTATCAGGAATGGTTTCTACAAACAAAGCTGAAGTATTTATCCTATAAAATAAAAATTGCATATGATCTGAAAGCATGGCTCTATCCAACCTTTCAAAATTCTTGCATGGTCAACCTAGAAATTGGACCATGTATACCATAAATTTTTAGGAAAATATTAGGGATAAAAACAAGAATTGGGTTTTGAAAAACCCAATATGATTTTCATGAAATTCTAGGTCTCTCTTTCCTTAGTAGCCCACTGCATGGGAAATTTTCCTAACTTATCTGTAGGCTTTTCAGTCATACTAAAATCTTCGCACATAACCCAAATTGTAGATGGTAAAGAAAAAGCACACCATCGTCGGAGGCTACATTGCTCCTAAGCTTCATTCAAGGTATAGCTATTAATAATGCCAAAAGGCAACCGACCAACCTCAAGTAAAACCCAAACTATGTGATTGGATGGGTCCACACCCCACAAGACAACTATATTTCCACCTAGCTACCAAAAGAATGGCAGTTTCCCCTCTTCCAAGGGAATGAATGGTGGAATAAAAAAATAACCTAACCAAAGAAAAGGGCAAGTACATTGTAGAATAAAGTCAAAAATATTAATCTCTTGAAGACAGAGAAAGTTAGGATTACCATAAAACCTGGAGCATAAAGCAATCTCATCTTAATATCTTGGAGTTAGCTATGTTGATACACGAAAGTTTCAAATAAATAAAAAAATTATTAAACCTTTATAAATATAAATTAAAACTTAAATTATTAGAAACAAATACTTCAAATTAATATATATATATATATATATATATTATATCATAGGCAAAATTATAATCCTATAATAAACTTTAATATTTTTTAATAAATAATCTTCTATTAACTAAAGTAGTTTTTTTTTCTTGTTTCTTTATTTTTTAGGGTAAGGTTTTCTAAAGACTAGTGAATACCAACAGGATGTGAAATGGATAATCAAAGAGACCAAAAGGGAAGTGGGAAGAGAGAATACATCAATGATAGTTGAGACAAAAAGATATTTTGTTTTAGAATATAAGGTATACAATGATATTTGAGTTAGCTATGTTGATACACAAAGTTTCAAATTAAAATTTTTTTTATTAAACTTTTATAAATTAAAATTAAAACTTAAATGCTTAGAAACAAATGCTTCCAATAAAAAAAAAAGGAACTAAAAATTGAAAATGTTTTATATCGAATTTTTGGCTCGGGGGTCGATTGGGGTTGGGTCAGCCTCCATACTTGAACTCCACGTCATCTCGCATTTATTGTTTTGGTAGGTGGGTTCCTTCTTAAAATGGTTGCCGAGAGCACGACAACTTCAATTCATATTAAAGCTACTGAAGCTGGATATGGTGCACAACAAGCAACCGTATAAATTCATCCTCAAGGTCTTCCACGAGGTATGAATCAAGTGCCCGATGTTACTATTTCTTTTGATGACTTCAATCAGTATTGTAGCTGGTTAGAAAATAACACTCTTATTGGGTATTTTTTGGGGTGAATCCCCAATGAGTTGTTGATCCATAGCTGGATTCAGCATTACTGGACTCCTCATGGTATAGAAGTTGATGGAATTAAAATTTTTACTAAGGGATTTTTCTTGTTCTGCTTCCCTGTACCCGAACATGTGCATGAAGTTTTTAATCATGGCCCCTGGTATGTGTGTAATTCGTTGTTAGTTTTTCAGCCCTGGTCTCGTGACTCTCTTGAAGAGGGTGCTTCTCTAGAGGTGCCAGTGTGGGTTGAATTCCCTGGCCTCATGCCCACTCTATGGCCTTTCCTTGAAACCCTAGTTGCTCCACTAGGTCACTTTGTTTGCATTGAGAACCCTAGATTCTTTGGTGCTCAAGCATATCACAGGATATGTGTGAAAATTGATCTTTCCAAGGATCTCCATGACCATATTACCATCTGTGTTGGGGATACCTCCTTTGTTCAGAAGCTTGTCTATATCAATCTCCCAAATACCTGCTTTCACTATCAATCGACAACTCACATGATTAGGGACTTGCCGCTCATGGAGGGGTATTTTAGGTATAATAAGGTCCAAGCTAACCCCATAAGCTCTACGCATGCGCTGCCACCTAGAGCTGCTCATGGTGACCAAAGACCCCCGCAAACTAGTTTACAAGATTCATGGACCATTGTTGCTAAACGAAATCATCCAATTAATCCCTTGGGTAAGCCTTCTAGTTAGAGAATGGCTCCTCTAGTTCATGCTATGAAGGATAAAATGGCCATGCAGGGTGTCGCACCTTCATCCTCTCCTAGGGTTTTTTCTGTGGTAGAGCATGAGGGTTTGCATAATACTTTAAAAGCGGCCATGGAAAAGGCTCGAGCGAGAAGATCTCGCAGTCCTAGCTCTGATAAACGCCCTTATACCATGTTTTTAGAAGGAAATCACGATAGATTTATCTCAAAATCTTACTCCTCGCTTGGGGATCTAGGGGCTTCTGAGATTATCGAAGGTGATATGCAGCTTGATAGTTCCTCATGATATTTCTCTCCTGGAATGTTAGAGGATTAACGAACCCAATTCATAAGTATTTGGTCCATAGTGAGGTTGATAAACTTTGTCGTCTGCATGGCAGGTTTGATTTTCTCTGTTTACAAGAAGTTAAGGTTTCTACTTTTAATTTGCAATGTGCCTGTACGTTTATTTGGTCAAGCAGCCAATTTTATGCAACTAATCATGCAATTGGTCGAGGTGGAGCTGTCACCTTTGTGGCTCCCACTTGGCAATCTCATCTGGTTACTTGGGGTGTGGACCCTTCTAATCAGGTGGTGTGGACTCTTTTTGAAATTGATGGACATCCTTTTGGTATTGTCAATATATATACTTCCAATCATGCCCCTGACTAATGTGACCTATGGTGGTGGTTAGCTTTGTCTTTACCTCTTGCTATCTGGCTATTTTGTGGTGATTTCAATATGATTGAGACAACTTATGATAAAGTGGGCCATCTCCCAATGCGGTGGTGTGCTGGGGAACACGAAGCTTGGTTTTTTATGAAACATAAATTGGGGCTTTTTGACCCTAACACTTGTTCTTCCTCTAAAGACTTCCCGCACTCTCTCTGGTTTTCTTGGTCAAATTTTTAGCATGGATATGATCGTATACTCAAGCGATTGGACAAAGCCATGCTTACTAATCATTTTGGGTTTACTTTTCAGCCCCTTATGTCTTCTGCTCCTCCCCTGGTAGCTCTTTCGGACTCTACAGTGTTAGATCATGTTCCTATTCTCTTTTGTATCTCTTTGCACACTCTGCCTGCTAAGACTTTCTCTTCTTAGTTTTTTTTGAATACTTCCTTCCTCCAGCACCCTGCTTCTGTTGTGCACATTACTAGGGTTTGGAACTTGGTTCCTAGACCTGTTGGTCATTTGGGTTGGATTGAATGGTGGAATGATGCTATTAGTTGCACAACCATTTTGCTTCACAACCTTGGTGTTAAGCTTGCTTAGTTGCATAAAAAGTCAAATCTGGCCCTCAAGCGGGATTTTGCATCAGCATCTGTTAGACTTGATGCTTCCCCTCTCAGTGTCACTCTATAGTAGCATGTTGTCATTCTTTGGCATGAGCTCAAGAATACTGAGCTCTATGAGGCTCGAGGCACTCAGCTTCGTGGCAGAATGCATTGGCTCAAGATTGGTGATAGGGTTTCCAAGGAATTTTTCCAATGCCTTAGACCACCTTGTCAGGTGATTCAATTCAAAGCCATTGTGAATAATGGTGAGAGGCTTATAGAGTTGCTGAATATTTTTGAGGTATTTGTTCAGTATTACCAGTAGGTCTTTGCTGCTCAGCATATTTCTACTGAAAGATAGTAAGCACTGGATGAATGTTGTTCGGTTGTTCCAAAGAAGCTTTTGCCCTCTCATACTGAAGTCTTTGATATATCTCTTGCTTTAGAGGACCTTGCTGAAGATTTGTCTCATATGGCTAATGACAAGGCACCAGGTCTTGATGGGTTTCCTTATGAATTCTATAAAACCTTATGGGATATGGTCAGGCCAAAACTTTTCTAGGTTTATCAGGAAGCCCTGTCTACTGGTTCTTTAGGAGCGCTCATCAATAAAGGCAACATAAAGTTCATTCCCAAGCCTAGGGATCCTGAGCTAATCACCAATTGGAGGCCTATCACTCTAATGTTAGCTATAAAATCATTTCTAAAGCTCTTGCTCTTAGACTTCGGCCTCTCCTTCCTCTTATTTTCAGGCCAAAGAAAACAGGCTTTATTTGCAATCGTTATATTTTGGATAACTTTCTAGTAGTTTGGGAAGGCATGGATTGGGCACGACAATCTTAGCAAGATGTGATTTTTATTAAAATTGACTTTGAAAAAGCCTATGATAGAATTGAATGGCATTTCATTCTCTCAATGCTTGCAGCTCTGGGTTTTGGACCTGGCTTTATCCTTACAGTAAAAATGTTATTTTTAGATGCCTCAGTAGTTCTTACGCTAAATGGCATGCAGTTAGAGGGCATTGGTTTGAACAGATCTGTTCACCAGGGTTGTCCTCTTACCCCTTCCCTCTATGTGCTTGCAGTTGAAGCCTTTGTGTACCTTCTTACCTGTAAAGCTTCACAAGGACTGGTTAAGGGGATTTCCCTACTAGAAGTGCAAAGGCAGCTCATTAATGTACACTTTACGGATGATTATTTTTAACACTCTCAGAAGATGAAGTGTCTATCACATAGGCTCTTTCTAGCCTGGATGTTTTTTGCAAAGCTTCTGGTTCCAACATTCAATGGAGGAAAACTGCTTGCTATAGGCAATCATCACATCCCCTTCCACCTTGGTTAGAGCATTACCAATGGCATTGGATACAGTCCGGGGAGATGTTCAAATTTTTAGGCATTCCCTTTGCTTTTCAAAGCTCCCCTTCTCAACTATGGGAATTTGTAGTGCAAAAGGTTGAGTCCAAGATCAATTACTGGATCACCAAGAAGTTGTCCCTTGCGGGCAAATTCCAAATCTGCTCTAAAATTCTTGCCAGTACTCATGTTTATTATTCCTCTTGTTGGGTTCCCTCTCAAGCTTGTTATAAGAAGCTAGAAAAATTATTGCGGGACTTTTTATGGGCTAATTCTTCTCAAAAAATTGGCTTTCATAGAATAGCCTGGGAATTTTGTTGCCTCCCTAAAAATTCAGGAGGTTTGGGACTATTTAACTGTCTTCAACAAGGACTAGCTCTTAGTGCTAAATGGATCATCATATATCTCAAAGGGGATGAAGCATGGAAAGTTTTTATTAGAAATTGTGTGGCGACAGGGCTACCCATGGGCAAAAAATGTTGGAAAGGGTTGGATTTCCCTTCCATTATTGTAGCCCCTATTTTTTGTAAAATTAGTAGCTCCTTTGTGACTCAAAGTCTTTGGAGAGCTTGGGAATCTATCAAACCTTGGCTCCGTTGGAAAGGAATCAGTCATCACAAGGGAGCTAATATTGCAGAATTGAATGTCTGGTGGTCCCCTGTAATTCAGTATCAGGGTCAACCACTTGCTCAAGTTCAGTGGATCCACGCTATTTTTTTTTTAAAAAGGGGTTGTGTCCCTTTCACATTTTTATTGTAGACAATCTGGTGATTGGATCCCATGGGCGTAGTTCCAACAACAATATAGATTACTATCTAGTGATAAGGCTACTTACGAAGTGGTTATTAACAACACACCTTTCTCCTTGTGGCCTAAGCTTGGTCAGGTTGCTCAACAACCCTTGTGGAAAGAGTGGAAATGGTTTAAACATGCCCCTCTAGTTAATTACAGTACTAAGCAAGGATATAGGTGGCTTTCGCCTAATTTACCCATGGTGCCCAAGATTAATGCGTGTTGGGATTTATTCTCTTCCAAATCTAGATGGAGAGCTCACTTTCAGCTTGCTTGGGCATCATATATCGAACCTAAGCAGGCCTCTTTTGTTTGGAGTTTGTTGTACCAGGGGCTGCCACTTGGCCCAAGACTTAGATATTTGGGCATTGCTTCTCCCACTTGCTCTTTTTGTGGGGAAGCGGAGTCCACTTTGCATATTTTTTGGAATTGCCATAGAGCTCAGATGGCTTGGAAGTGGATGGAGTCCTTCTTTCGACCCTTTTTGCACATTCTGTTTACTTGGCAGCATAGTCTATTGGGAGATCCGCCATAGTTTTCTCTTCCTTTGCTAGAATTCTGGAACATTTTAAGAATTAGCATCTTATTTCATACATGGAAATCATGGAATAAGATAGTCTTTGCAGATAAAAATCCCTCTATTGTTTTTCTCTCTCAGATAAACTTATGGTATTTCATGATGCTTGGTTCCAGATTCAGGTGTAAGCTAATAAAGTTGCAATGGAGCTTAATCATCTGCAGGAGCTGATTTATCATTGGGGTAATGCCCCATGTGTTGTGAGTAGAGTCCCCCCACATAATGAGTAGCGTACCCGCTCTAGATCCAGATCCAAACAGCATAGGGACCGCCCTCCTTCTAGGGCTCACTTCTAGCCTTCTAGATATCAAACACAAGGTTTGCTACGTTCCCACCATGCTCAGTAGGTTTTTGCTTGGGATTCTCATCCTCAGCAAGACCAGTTGTAGAGTATGGCTAATTTGAGAGATCCTCAGGGTTGGGGAACTCCCCTTGACTCTTCTCGTCAGGCTGGTTCCCAGAGGGGAAGTGATGGTGATGCTAATACTGGTTGGAGCTGGGGCACTGCTGGTGATGACGATGGATGGAACACTCCTTTTGAGGTGCCTGTTCAACATGCAACTGATAAGTCTGACAGTCATCCTGGGTCGGGCTAGAAAATTTAATGACTGGTGGCTATTGATGTGATGTTTTGATTGCGGTCCTGGCTTTTTTTAAGCCAGTTTGATGGTTTTTATATTTCTTGGCCATTTCTTTCAGCTCCTGCATGGGGTGTGACGTGGTATTCCATCCATTTTTGTATGATTAAACGCTTTATTTAATATATGCTTCTTCATTCAAAAAAATAATGTTTTATATCATAAACAAATTTCTAATCCTATAAATAAACTTTAATATTTTTTAATAAATAATCTTGTATTAACTAAAGTGTTTTTTTAGAGCTAAGGATTTCTAAGGATTGTTGAATATCAACTAGATATGAAATAGACAAATGAAATAGACCAAAAGGAGAGTGGGAGAAGAGAAAAAGTCAAACATACTTAAGACAAAGAAATATTCTATTTTAGAATGTGAAGCATTTCAAATAAATAAACAAGTTATTAAATCTTTATAAATAAAAATTAAAACTTAAATGCTTAGAAACAAATGCTTCAAATTAAATAAATAAAAAATAGTGAAAATTAAAAAGGTTTTTTTTTTTTTTTACACAAGTTCACTCACACACACCATGCCCCGGTTTGAACCTAGGTCTTCATAAAGAAAGCCCAAAGCCCTAACCACATAGTTTTATACTATAAAAAAAATTAATCATATAAATAAACTTTAATATTTTTTAATATAAAATTTTCTATTAATTAAAGTAGTTTTTTTTGTTTGTTTTTTTTAAAGGGTTAGGATTTTTCTTTTCAAGGATTTCTAAGGATTGTTGAATATCAACTAGATATGAAATAGACAAATGAAATAGACCAAAAGGAGAGTGGGAGAAGAGAAAAAGTCAAACATACTTAAGACAAAGAAATATTCTATTTTAGAATGTGAAGCATTTCAAATAAATAAACAAATTATTAAATCTTTATAAATAAAAATTAAAACTTAAATGCTTAGAAACAAATGCTTCAAATTAAATAAATAAAAAATAGTAAAAATTAAAAAGGTTTTTTTTTTTTTTTTTACACAAGTTCACTCACACACACCACGCCCCGGTTTGAACCTAGGTCTTCATAAAGAAAGCCCAAAGCCCTAACCACATAGTTTTATACTATAAAAAAAATTAATTATATAAATAAACTTTAATATTTTTTAATATAAAATTTTCTATTAATTAAAGTAGTTTTTTTGTTTGTTTTTTTTTAAAGGGTTAGGATTTTCCTTTTAGTTTTGGTGTTACTATGATTTGAACCTTGATGTGAATTATATCACCAATACATTTGAACTATTAAACTATAACCTCGCTAACTCTATTTACAAAAAAATTATTTTAATAAATAATTATTAATTATTCAAATGTAATATAATTTATTTTTAATTTTTTATTATAATATCACATAAATATATAGTAAGGATAAACGTCTGGTCTTTAAATGAAAACTAATTTGATTTTACTTTAAAATTATCTCTACAATGCAGTAATGCAACAACAAGTACCCAATTTCGCTATCTTTTAAGACTTTATTAATGTTTGGTTCTCACGTACCTAATATTATCCGTTGAAAAATATGCACCGGAGGAGACATAATTTTCAATAGCCTTGACCCTGGAGTTCTTGAAAAGTGCAATTATCTACCAAGATATTAATGGTCTCGTTGAATCAATAAATTTTTGACAAAACGTTATCTAGCGTACAAACGATAGCAAAATCTATACCAACCATTTTTTAAAATCGTTTTCGTTACTGATCGAAATTCAAATTGAGAAGGAATACTTTTATTGTCCTTGAAAAATGTAGTTCTAATTATACCATCCTCACACATTGCCTTCGTAAAATGATTGGTTAGGAAGGAATGGCTTTATTGTATCTTTAAAAATGTGGTTTCAATTATATTATCATTGCTTTCCTTAAAAATATATATATCAAATAATTAGTTGATTAAAATATATATATATACTAATTGTTGAAAATGAATTAAATGATTCTAAACATACTAACTTTTTGATTCTAAACATATCAACCAAGTTTTATTATAACTTTTAAAATTAAAAAAAATCATTTTATCTATCACTATTCAATTTTAATAGTCCTATAACTTATCCCATGACCATTACAAAGCTTATTTGCAAATGTGTTGGATCTTATAAAAGAGAGCTATTATGATTACTCAATAATATAAATAAATATTAATGTTTAGAAGATCAATATATCATATAAACACTAGATTTACTCACCAACCTACCTAATCATCTCATCCTCAATAGTCATGTCACTATGCCACTAAACCCCTACCTCCTTCTTAGTTCCCATATTAGCCAGGAAGTCTGCCACTTTATTTAGATCTTTACTCACATAAACTGGAATCACATAATCTAATTCCATTCACAATTCCTTAATTTGAGTGACAAGAATCCTCAACCTCCATGTCTTCAAAGCAAAGTTCCTCATGCAATCTAGAGCTCCAACCATTATTTGAGAATCTGATTCTAGGATTATCCTCCTGTAACCTTGTTTTACAACTCAAATAAAAGCATATTTGATAGCTAAGGCTTCTGCTTCATTATTTGTGGCCCTTCCCAAACCTTGTAGTTCCCAATAGAGCACTGTTCCAACACGATTTCGATAAACCACTCCAATTCCAGCTCTATCTAGATTGCTTTTTGCAGCTCCATTAGTATTAATTTTAATTCAACCTTTTGGGGGTGGTTTCCAACTAGCTCTGTTCTGCCCCTCTTGCACTTCAACTTCCTTCTCCATTGTCCCTATAAAAAATTGAGTTTCCTCTTTAGCATACACTACCACACTTTCTGTGAATTTGCTCCAAATGACCTGCAAAAATTCATTTAAAGATGAAAAGGTTTCTCTAGAAATTCTGCCATTTATCTCCAATCATAGTTGGCACCAAATGAAGTTTAATCCAAGCTCCCAACCAATACAAAGAGCTTTAGATTTAAATATCTCCCTATTTCATGTTTCCTAAATATTAATCTGATTCAAATCACCATTAACTCGAATTTTATAATATAAAAACCATCTCTCCCAGATCTGGCGTGTGAATGGACACTAAAACATCAAGTGATCAATTGTTTACTCACTCTTGTAGAGTAAAATACATTGATATGAACCAATGATTCCCCTATATTTGAGATTATCAAAAGTAATAATTCCATTATGCATGAACTACCAGGCAAAAACTTTACTTTCGATCAACCCTTGGACTACCAAACCTTTCTCCAATCCTCAACTTGATATGCATGAGGAGGCTTTGGAAGGATCTTATCATATCCATCCTTCACTATGTAGATACCAAGGCTCCCATATCCCTAAGCTAATTCATCCTCCTCATATCTACCTGTTGTAGACACCAAAACAACACCAATCCGATTATGTGACTACAAACACTGATCGCTTTGACACACACAAAGCCCCCAGGGCAGCCCTCAGAGGTTAAACAGTGGTCCTAACCACTTTTATAGCAATTTTGTAAGGTCAAAAGGCAATTTGGCACATTCAGGCACTTTGCTCAGTATTCGTCTCACCTAGGGACGAATTAAAACTTGGATTCGTCTCACCCAGGGACGAATTCTTAATTCATCTTTGGTCAGGACGAATTCCAGGTTTAACGGGCAAAAAGAAGAATGGCGCCAAGTGGCAGCCAAAGACAGTCAATTGATGACTCTTGCTTCACACGCGCGTGTAGGTGGGCAGATGGGTCGTTAGAGGACTATCACAAGGGCATTCATGAAAGCCCAAGTCATGGAGGACCTTCCTCTCCCATGAGAAGAAATGACCACCACATGACACCTATGACCACCACATGGCGCTTATGCATGTCTCTCCAAAGAGACCCCCTGGGTCTATAAAATGGTGGACTTTTCCCACCCAAAAAAACAAGTAGGAGGCATTTTCAAGCAACGAAGTGCTGCCGATTTGATACCACGCCTTTGCCCTCTTGATTTACATTTTCCACATCCTTAATCTCTTTTGCAAGAGAGGTTATTGGGTGGCTATTAGAAGTGTGAATTCGGACCCAAAAACCTGACATTTGACCACTGTAATCCACCAATTTGCTGACAACCTCATCCTAAGAGATTTTGGGCCCATCCCAAGTGGATTGGTGCCAAAATCAAGTGCCAACGGTGGGCGGCCCACTTGGGCGCCCCGCACCTTTTGAGTTTCATTCTAATTCATTTTTCTATCATTTGTTCATCTTTCATTTTATTCTCTACTGATTAGATAGTTTATGTATTCAATCTCACAATGTTTTGATCAAATTTCATCATGTTCTCGTCGCTTTTGTTGTCCCACTAACTTGCAGGTAGCGACACCAAATTCTCGCTGATGGAGGTCAAATTGGGAGAATTTGACCATCTGGGTCATCCCAAAATGCCCCCAATTAGTTAACCCCCATGCTTGTAGGTACTTTGGACACCCCGAGGCACGACATTTGGATGGCATCATTTTGGTTTTGCATCACAGTCGAATTCGTCCTACCCGAGGATGAATTACAGTCGGATTCGTCCTACCCGAGGACAAATTATAGTAGAATTCATCCTGCCCGGGGATGAATTGCAGTTTAATGCGAATTGGCCGACTGTTTCGATGGCAGCGGCCCTCTAGTAATGTTTTCTGGTCTCTGTCGAGTTTGCAGGTTATTTGGAATCATCTTATTTATCGATTTGGCTAATCTTTTACATGCATTTTTCATTAATTTTAGAGAACAAACGTTTCTTATTTGCAGCAGGTGCTACTAACATCTTTGTTGTTTCTTTGATCGCAGGAGGAGCAGCAAAGGTTAAGGACTCATCAACACCAGTGGCGACAACATTTTGGCCCGCCCATTTCAAATGTGGGCATGCGAAAGGAAGAACATTAAGTCTTGATTGTAACCAAATTCATTTAACGCTCCTAGCCCCTGAAAAGGGAGGAGACGTCTTTGTAACCGAGATCAAGAGAGTTAAATAAAAGGGTTGTGATTTCTCTAATTTCTTGTATCTCATTTCACTTCGTCTCTTTCGTTTCATGCATTTTACATTTTAGGACTTAAGCATGTTTGATTTTGAATACATCGCAATTAGTGTTTCTTTCGTCAAAAATCTCGTGCTTTCAGTGGCGATCACGGTGGGACTCAGTCCCCTAGTTTTAAGATCAAGAAACTGATCATATTTTTGTGTTTTGTGCTTGACAAGTACCTTTTTCAACTTCTGACTGTTATTCGTCTTTGCCCATGGTGATTACTTTATTGCAATTCATCTGACCCTAAGACGAATTCGAATTCGTCTCTAGGAGGGACGAATTCTGTTCTGTAATTCGTCTCACAGAGGGACGAATTTCTATCTATGAATTTTTAGAGCTGAAGATCAGAAACAACAGGTTTAGGCAGAGAAAGGTAAGGGTTTCAAAATTGTTCCTGTCATTTTTTTTGCTTTTCTATTTCTGTTTTCTGTCAATTTTGCTTTCTTAGGGAAAGTAGTTGCTTCTGCATGTTTCATTTTTCAAATAAAAAGAATCACACACACTTCACGCAACATCTTTAAACCAAGGAGCTGGTCGTAAAACCCCAACCCTTGATCAAGACCTTTGGTGGATTTCATCACCACCTTGGCTTGATTTTGCATCCATTTCCCCGATTGTCACTATTGTTAGGCATAAATCCTGACGAAAGCTGACCGAGTGTCGTTGGGGTGATTCCCAATGCGTGAGGATAAGTCTTCTATGGTAGGTGTCATTAACAAGACAATACCCCTTCCATACCGCCTACGTACCATGTACCATCTGCTCTCACATACCTATAGTCTCCCTCTCGTAAGGGCGGGTATATAGAGAGGTTGGTATATCGGCCTGGTTGGTATATTGAAGGGGCGACCATTTATGGGAGTTATATGAGCCTTCATTACGCATTTAAACGTTCTTCAAAACTTTCAAAAACAAAACAAAATCATCAAAACACACTAAAACCAGTTTAGGACACACCATTAATCTTTAAAAGAGATAATCACCATTTGTGTATGTGTGTGTTCATTTCTGCTTAGTGTAACAAAAAAAAAAATCATAAATCATAAACGAAAAGATAAAAATCTGCTTAGTTAGTAGAAAGGTACCATAATGGTGTACACCCGTAGCCAAGCCCAATCAAGGGCAGAAGCTCCGGAGGGTGCACAAGAAGCGGGCACAAGTCGCCTTCGCTTTAGCCCTGAAGACTTGGTCATACCGCCTTGGCGGTCTAGGCCACAAGAGAATCCACATCATTCCATGTCTAGGTGGAATTACAGGGACACCCCTCTGGGGGATATGCCCATTCAGAACAGCCCCTTTTGGGAAGAAGCTTTACATGTAGCACTCAACGTAAATAGAAAACCGCCTTTTGAGGCTAGATATGAGTGGCCACAGCACGATGAAGCGCTAGAGAGGCACAGTGTCCATGAGGAGAGACAACATGAATACGACATCTCTCCTTTGCCTCCCATTAGAACTAAAATACAAAACCCAAAGCGCAGGGCTCTCCACACAGGCCGAGCTAACTCCGCTCGCCCCTTTCACACCCATGAAAGGGAGTATGAGGAAGATCATCACATTCCTCGAGAGCAACATATAACGTGGGAGCCTTGCGCTTCCGCACCTGCTAGATATCATGATCACCCATTAAGGTCGGAGCCTCAAGTAAATGCCACCAATATCGACAGAGGGAAGCGCCACATAGAAGTCTCGGATCCTCAAAACTGAGATAGATACATCGGAGAGGCGACTAGGCCTCCTAGAATCAAAATGACAGAGCAAATTGACTTATCATTTGCTAGACATGCCACCCGCCAAGCGCAGATCAAGTAGCTTGAGCAGGATCAACAACAACTAGAATAATTATATCACCTTAATAAAGAGCGCATTCGGCACCAAACAAATGAGCTGCTCCGCACCACTATGCCTAAAAAGGTTTAGACCCCCCAAACGTAGAGGGCAAAAAGGTACGAGAGGCACAACCTCATAGTGCATGATAGGTCTCCAAGACCTCGCTAAGAGGTGCCTTTAAGACACCCGAGACATGAGCGGGAGGCCACTCCCAGGAATGACGATGGGCACCCTCCGTGGGTGCCCACCCCTGTTCATCGAGCTCGCCCAATAACTCCTCGAGAAGCTTATGAGGAGTATGAACAAGAAGAATGGGCCGAAACGCCCTATCAAGGCAAAGGAGGTGCTATCCAACCACCCCTCCATAGGCCCCTAGTTGCCCGTAACACACAACGAGAACGAGTTACGAAGGAAGAGATTAAATCTTTCGATGCATACAAAGTGCTATTAGAGCATTTGGAGTCTATGGAGACTAAAGCTTCTGGGCACCAAAAGCCCATGTTACGACAACTCTGCAGTCATCCGATGCATCCGTCAGTGCCCACACCTCTTTATCCTGAACATTTCAAGTTGCCTCAGTTGGTAGTCTTTAAGGGTGAAGAAGATGCTCAAGAGCACGTGACAAGATTCCTGAGCCAATGCTTTGGCATTCAGGATAATGATGCGCTGTTGCTAAGGACTTTCATAACCACATTCATAGGTCCTGCCTCAGATTGGTTCACACAGTTGTCGAAGCACATCATAAATAACTTAGATCAATTAGTAGATGCGTTCCTGGAATGCTTTGCCTTCAACACCAAGAAGAAGGCATCATTGAGTGATCTGGCCAGCCTCAGGCAATATGAGGAAGAGACAATGGCGGCATACGAGAATCGATGGAGGGCTCTACTTTCTAAGCTACCCTACCTTCCTCCTATGTCTGACCTCACACAAATGTTTTCACGGAGTTGTCTGAGATCGATCTCTGGGCTATTGCAGCTGCAGCAATACGCCAGCCTAGAAGAAGCTTTGGCGCAAGCCAGAGTTATAGAGGAGATCAAAATACAGGAAGGCAAAATTGCCAAGCCTAAAAAGAAAGAGTGGAACAAAAACACCAAGACCGGGACTACGCAACCAAAACCCGCTGCGGTTAATCAAGTCACGATAAATGTCCCCAAGCCTGTGCAAGAAATACAGCCTCAAAAGGCTAATTATTAGGCAGTGCCTCCTAATTATGAAAGAGAAAATAAAAAACAGGAGCAAAATTAGCAGCGTCGCCCTAGGCAACAATTCACCCCGTATACGGAGTCCAGGGACTCCCTATTTGACCGCTTGTCAACGATAAATCTAATCACCCTTCTAGAAATCCAAACCATAGATCCTAACGCTCCCAAGCCTAAGGGATACAGAGAGGATTTATATTGTAGGTTCCATAGGCGAAGGGGACATGACCTGAATGGATGTTGGAAATTCAAGGGCTTGATACAAGATTTGATTGATAATCAAACATTGGTGGTGGACAACCCCATAGCGCCAAATAATCAGCAGATGGGGGTATTCAAGGACCCTTTGCCTACCCATGAGGCACAGGCAAAACCTCTTCAGGTTAATGAGGTGCGACATAATCTTCCCATGCAAGGGTATGTGGGAATGATCAGCATAGTAACAAGGAACAAGAAATACCTAGGAGTTGCCACTGAGGCAGCTACAAGAGAAGTTCCTTCAACGTCGCACCCTCAACAACACCCTATACAGTTGCCTCCGCCTAGACCCGAGGTCACGATACGGACCAAACTCACGCAGATTTTGCGGACCACATCGGCTAGGCTTTCCATTTATGAGCTTATACAACAGTCAGCACCCCATCGAGAAGCTCTCATGGAAATCTTGAAAGCCATCGAGTTACAGCCTCACGAAGCGAATTCCTTCAATAACTTCATGGGACATGTAAAATGATGTACGGAGCCAGTCATTACCTTCAGAGAGGATGAAGTTAAAACAATATCAAATGACATGGCAGATCCACCCCTGCACGTTATCGCACGGGTCAACGGGATCCCGTACAAGAGAGTGTTGGTAGATACTGGCTCATCCAGTAACATCATTACCATTGCAACATTAAAACATCTGAAGTTGCCAACCTCTCATATCATGGCTTCCACATACACACTGTGAGCATTCAACGATGCGATATGCTCGACAATCGGCACAATTGTTCTACCCGTCCAGGTAGGACAAAAGACGATACCCACATTGTGCCATATTTTGGAAGGCGAGATGGCATACAACATATTGCTAGGGCGACCATGGATCAGGGACATGAAGTGTGTCCCTTCGATAGCTCACCAGTGTTTGAAGTATGCATTTGAAGGAGAAATACATGTAGTCCCGATGGACTTAAAACCCTTCAAATATTGCAATGCAGTGCAATTGATGTCGCAATCGACCCTCCCGTCGACGCACTTGGATTTCCAGTTAAATCCATCTAGACAGGGTCCGATGTCGTGGGCACCACTGGTGACTAATCCATCAAAACCCCAACCAGGTGCATCTTCATCATCTGCTCCTTCATTACCAATGCCACCTGTCATGGCTAAACAGAAGGACAAAGGAAAACAGATCCTGAAAGAGGCCAAACCCCTAGAAGAGGTGTTGCCAACGATATCAACTGTCTCAACAGAAGAAATACCTAGCACAACGGAGGCTGAAGCTCCTAATCCACCCAACATGGAATGAACTCAGGAAGGCCTTCCATTTCCCCCCTCTCAATCGTCAACAATTATCGTTGAAATAGCCAGTACGGGCCTGGGGGAATATCTAGTGCAGAA
>JAQPPZ010008826.1:0-20277 GCA_028583015.1 Wollemia nobilis | reverse complement strand
ATCTACTCATGATTACCTATAGAGTATATTACAAGCTTATTAGAGTAGTCATAGAGAGTGGTTGTCACACTTAATATAGCTATGATTAACTGCTTCAAGCATGCTTTGTTGACCTATGCGGTGCAAATTTTATTATGATTCTAACTTGCATACAACACCATTGGATTGTAACCATTTGATGATGATCCACTCCTTTTTGTTATGCTTAGCTAGTCAGGTAAAGGTAGATGTGTGATGGAGAAAGCTTTTGCCATTGACATATTATGACAACAATGATACTTGGTGGTTGACTAACAAATGTGATCCTATTGATTAGGATGATTTTAGATTATTTATGCAGAGGTTGGTGATCATGAAAGCATATTTCTTATTGTCAGGTGATTGTCATGGCTAAGCATTTCTTCCTTTGTCCTTTATTTTTATTTCAAATTTTTACACTTCTTATCAGGTGTTAGATTTTCTTTTCTCCTTTTATGATGTCATTGCTCAAAAAATCTAGTAGTTATGTTTACTCATGCATAATGTTAGACATTGGATTTCATTATTGGGTGTCTTACCTTAAATTTATTTTGCATATGTTATTCAATTTGGCTTGCTATATTTTTAATATCTTGGTGATGACATCATTACCTCTTGAAGTTTGGTACCTCTTAGAAGTTTCATAGATTATGACACTAAATGCTAGATCCTAGATATTGGATGTCAGACACAATGCTTTAGACCATTTGATCCTTTTAGACCATGTTAAAATTTTTGTGTTACCTTGATGACCTCAACACTATTATTTGTTTGATTAATTTGTATTTTTGGGCTTCCATATTGTTTGAATAAAAGACATCAGATCCAATGCCTTCGAATATTTCTTGCTCAGATATTGCTTTATACTATTTTTAACATTTTATGCCATTTTGCTGATATCAACATTATTATCGATTTAACCATCTATATTATTTTTCTATTTTCCTTATTTCTAGATGTTAAATTCTATTTATTCTATTGTTGGCATCAGTTTCTCAAATTTTTAGCCAACTTTCTTACTTAGCCAAATTTCATATTTCTTGTTTTGAGTTGTCACATTCAATGCCTTAGCAATTCTTACTATCTAATAAACTTTTACTTACTCCACTTTGTATCTGGCCATACTTTTATGCTCTCCATACTTGCTCACAATATTTCAACTTTCTTTGTATTTCCTTTTATCTCTAAGTTTGCTATAGGATCTTTATCCAGAGTTGTTCTGGTTGCTTTTTGAGATGATGCATACTTTTTTCTATACTATTACCTTTGCAAAATAATTATACAACTTTGACTAAAACATATTTTATATGTAGGTGATGAAATTCGCCTACATTATTGGTGATTTTATAGGTATTTTTTCTTATAAAATTGAGAATCTAGTAAGCCTTATGTGTGGGATAATAGAACTTTGAGAAAAAATGAAGCTGAAAATAAGAAGGCAAAATGTATGAAGTTATGGAAAAAAAAAACAATTTAGAGAAAGGGATTTATAGGTATAAGATCAAAATGTAAGAGAGGTTGATTGGTTTTATGGCTGCAATATGACTTCTTAAACACACCTTAAAATATACCTTGATTTTGATTCATTCCTATTTTTCTATAAAATTTATGGTTCAATGCAGCATGTGAAGGAAGAAAAGTACTAGAGGAAGATAAGGTTAAGGCTTATAAATAATTTAGGAGTAAGGACATAAATGAGGAGGTGAAGAGTACTAGAAAATAGAAAGAAAATGACAAAGAGGAAGATAAGGATACTATTAGCAAATGAAGAGGTTGATGTTGGTGGTGAGATATATCGATAGAAAGGATGCAAATTCATGAAGGCAAGATGAATATTGGTAAGAGAGAAAATAAGGGAAAATAGAGATACATATGTACAAGCACCTCTAGAAGAACTAAAAATATCATGAGAATATTTTGTTATAGCTAAATATTGTTTTAGATCTAAAACAATATCTTTAGGTGAATGTTCACCCATGTAGGTTGCATTAGGCAAATATTCCAAGTGCTCAAAAGTATTCTCTTTTTCTCTACTTTCTTCTTTGAAAAATTGCACAAGTAGACCTCCTCTATGTTGGTGGACTCCATTTGACTCTTCGTTGCTTCAATAGAATGCATGATTACTCAAAATTATCATGTAAATACATGTATTAGATGAACTTTCACATTCTTTTATAATTTCTTTGAAGTCTGTGATAGTTGGATCTTTAATTGAACTAGATTTTATTAGTATTGGATCTAATTTCTTTGATCTCATCATCCATGTGATCATTCTAGTTTTTTTTTTATTCAGCTAATCATAGCTCCAAGCCAATGCATTCTCATTAATGCAATATGAGTATGCTTTCATCACTTTGTCATCACAACATATGATCTCAACTCAACATGATGTTTACTTTTCCAAACCTTGCTACCAAGAATTATGTGTATTTATCCTACACATGCTTTTATTTATGTGTTTTATGACATATTTAAGAAAACCATTGATACCTGATTACATTATGGGAATATCAAGAGTGTTTATTCCACACACTTCCATAGTCATGTAAAATAATTACAATTACTTGCAAAAGATAGCTTTGGCTAGCCTTTCCATTGGGCTATGAAGTTGAAAATATGGAGAAATAAGAGAGGAAAAGGAAAATTTAGAGGAAGGGATGTTGTGTGGAGGGCATCAATGAGTGAAAGGTGAAGGTGGCAGAAGGTGAGAAAGAGAAGAAAATATGAGAGATTCGTACTTGCATATCACATGTGTAGAACCCTCCTTGCTACTCTTGGGTATTTGCTTGAATTCTTTTTTCACCTTTGAACTATCTTGGTATTTATTGTGTTGACCTCGAGTATAAATATAGTAAAAGAGGTGAAGCATCTCCCATTTTTTCAAGGATTTCTTCTAATTAATGTTTTTCTTATCCTAGGATGCATCTTAGGAGATCTCCATGAGTTGAAGAGTGGTTTGGAATGATCATCACATATGGTTAGGCCTATAGATAGACAATAATTTTATAGCTTATTAACCCCTTAGATAATTTGAATTCTAACCTTTATTCTTTTCATCCTCTAACTCTAGGCTTTGCTCTTTCAACACCATTGAGGTGTTCTTGAGAAAGGGCAAAAATCAAAGACCAAAATGTTATGGTTATTGCTATTGAAACCATTTGTAGGCCAAGAAGGGAGTAGTAACTATCATTGGAGGAGTAGTCCCAAAAAGCACCAATATAATGTTAGCTAACATCAGGATGGTTTTATCTAATATCGATATGGTTCTTGGACTACAATCAATCAACATGCCATATTTAGCTAACATCAGGAAAGTTAATATTGATCATTTTTCTTTGGTATTATTTTATCTCTTCTGGACATAGGGTTTTTCACAATTGGCTACAACCTCTATCAAAAAACCTTTATTTTATTCTTTTACTAACTTCTATCCACTATAAACCATTAAGATGAAGTTCTTGCTCAAGAGTGAGTAGCTATTAGGAAGGGAATCCCTTTTTTATAGGCCTTGATTTCCTTGAAGGTGTCCTTGCTCAAACTCATACTCTAATTTTGATTATATCAACTTTCAAGATGCAACATATATTTTAAACTTTGTTCAAAGTATATGATATGCCTTGCATGTTTACAAGTTCTATTTACTCTTTGGTCTATTTACACAAAATTATGGTATATCTTTGTATGTTAGCTATATCGGGTCCTTCAACCCTTACATTTGAATCTATAGTGTCTTGACCAGATAGTGCTGAATTTGCCCTTTTTCCTTTGATGTTCTCTTTGAAAGTCGTAATTGATTCTAATAGGGTTCTGCCATCAGCTTGAATTTGTACCTATGCCCACTTTTCAGGATGCTCAAAAGGTGGTATTGAGGATCAAAAATAATGAAAATTTATAACTTATAAGGAAATTCATAGTGAAAGGTTCATAGGAGATGAGGGTTAAAGTGGATAACATTAAGTACTTATTTGCATGAAATTAAGTTTTTTGTTTCTTTGTTTAAGCATCAATGCCATTATACGTAGATTAGGATAAGTTTACAAAATCAACCATGATATCGAGAGGATATGGGAATAGAAGATCTGGGAATAGAATATATGATCACTTTAAAAGAATATTGAAAATGAAATCAATCAGTACATGGAATTGATTATTATCACACATAAAGGAAAATGATTTATCAGGAATGTAAAGTATCAAATAATGATAAGTTTATTAGTACATGGAATTGAATATTATGACACATAGAGAAAAGTGATTCAATAAGAAGAGAAAGTATTCAGATAATAATAAGTTGGGGGTAACTTTGGCACTTAACCACATATGAATGAAAGTGTTGACACATTCTTCTTAATAAATAAGACTCAATAATACCTCACACAAATCCTTGAATACTTTGAAAATGAGCTTTATATTTGTTTGACTTTTATGACTATGGAATCTCTGTAAAGTTAATATATCATTTCCTTAATATGTTCACTTTAACACATTGTATTCATTGTATTCATCTTAAGTGGATACAAAGTCCCTATATGAATACTTATAAGGCATAATAATCCAAAGTGCTCACTTTATATGAAACCCAGAACAAAAAATAAAAGTTTAACCTCCTTTTTCCCTTTTTGTCTACCTTTTTTTCGGGTATTTTTTATCAAACTATTTTGTTAATCAAGCCATTGGGAAATCAAATTTTGTACTCATTGCATCCAATAGTATTGAATATAAATGATATTCTTATCAACTTCACATCAACCTCACGGAGAGTATTTGAGAGTTTGGATTACAAATATAAAAAATAAATAGTCATTATTTTTTTATTAATTAAATTATGAGGGTTTTGAGAGGGTTCCACAACCTGATACAATCACTTCCATAGGAGATCAAAAAGAACCAATATCCCAACAGGGATAAAAAACCAAACTAGATAGAAAATAACCTTCTTACAAGGTACAAATGAAAATAAAAATCCAAGAAAACTTAGGGTACCATCTAAGAATTATCAAGAGCAAACAATCCCAAGGAAATGAACTACCCAAAAGTCGATTCACATCCATAGAGAAATAAACAGTGATATTAAGAGTGCCTAGGATGAAAATTTGCTTATCATCAATTATTTTTATCAACTAGATCAAATTATGGTGCTCCTCCACTCGAGAGGATCCAAGGGGCACCATCCCTCTGGCAAAAACCAACTCAGTTTCACAAAGAACAAATAGACCTTTGAGATAGATAAAATCCATCTATCAAGAAAGAAGTTGCATAGGCTACAATGTAAAAAGGACTCCTCTTGATACATGTAGGAAATACAATACAAATTATGCTAGTGCCAACAACCATAGGGAACACTCGAAAAAAACACCAGAGTCCATCAAGAGGGAACATGGCCAACTAAGGAGCCTAGGGAGAAGAAAGAGAAAATAAGTGAGGTTCAAGACCATCCAATCCCCAAGACACACCCCAAATTTATTAGGAATTTTTAATGTTGAGCAAGACATTCAATTCTTCAAGGAAATTAGACCTCCATTTAGACTTACACTCGTGAATAACTTCCCAACTAGTGAAGTAATATTCCAATTTGTTACCTTCTCTCCAAATATGGGATCTGAACTTCCTTTATAATCTAGATTATTATTCATATTTTAATCACCATATTGAAAAGTCACCAATTTTGAGGCTTGTTCGACTTAAGAAGGTTAATTAGGCTTAAGGAGTCACCTTCCACAACCACCTTCCTGAACCCTAAGTCTTGCAATATTAATAACCATAGAAAATCCACTCTATATTCAAAAAAGAAGGAAGTCTGTGTACATAGATGCTCAAAAAAAGCTACCATAATTCTATTATTCTCATATTTGATCACCCCCCAGCTTTGGCTAAGCCTAGATTGCCCTTGGAAGCATTGTCTAAGTTATGTTTTTCCCAACCTCTTGGAGGGGGGTTCCATACCTAGGGTTGGGGATTTAGACAAAAGCCCTATCTTTAGAAAATCCAAGATATTGTTCAAGAACCACTTCCACCACAATATTTCTTGCTTGCCTTCATCCATATCATATAATACCAACACCACATTCTCCACACCATCCCATAAGGATATGTGACCTACCTAAAGGAGGCTACACATAGAATTTTTAAAATCCTTTGTGTTCCTCTCTTTCCAGATGCCCCACAAAATATGAGAAAAATAAAATTCCATAGGAATCTAAGCCTTTGAGGAAGAAGAAAAATTGAGAGTCATTATTGTTATCATTATCTATATTTATGTTTATATTTATATTTATATATTAATTATTAAAATTAAATTAAAGATATTAAAAGATTCAAAATTTTAACAAATTTCTATATACAATATTTTAACAAAATCCCACAAATATTATTATCCTTGCTTCATCTACAACTAAACTCTCAAGTATGTACCATATTTTATCTGTAAAAATTTGTATGTAATTCTTACAAGTTTACACCATCAAACAAGTGCCCTTTATAAAATTGTAACTTTCAAATACAAGAAAACAATATGTCAGTTTTTATGGACACAGTATGGTTTTGGGTTTTGACTCAAGTTTAAATTATATTGATAAATATAAATGGTAGTCCAATGATGAAGAGCTAAATCCTAGAGCCAATATTGGAGAGTTGGATCCTAGAATAGGTGTTAGAAGAATTAAGAGCTATAGCTTAAAGTAGAAACTTGTGGAGTTACAACTAGAAGCTTGAGAGAAAAAGGATCTTTAGTAACAAGCCAAAAAGGAAGAAGTTTTGGAGACTAAAAATTCCAAAACATAGGAGGTTTGATCCAGGTGACAACTACAAAATCAATAACAAGAAATGAGATATTTTATGATAATATTTTGGGCTTAGTAAAAAAGAATGTTTGTTTTTTCAATATTGTTAAAAACTTTTCTTTTTGTGTAAGTTAAGTTCTATGATTTGAATTTCTTTTGTTTTTAATATTTGTTTGACACAAAGAATATATATTTTCTTTGTCTCTATAATGTAATTAATAGTGAGAAAATTCTAATTGAATTTAGTGTATTAAAAATAATATTTTATGCCAAATCTACTATTGACTTATGTATTAAGTAGAGGAGGAGGTGCTAGTATTAACAATTAATAATATTACCATTATATAAATTTCAATTAGGCTTTTTCCACTAAATTCAATTATGTTTGACATGAATAATGGAATTTAGAGGGAAAAACTCATTGTATTTAGCATATTAATTTTTTTGTGCCGAATCTAATTCAATACCATATTGTTTTTATATAGGATAAATTTTTTATTACCAATTATTTGTTATAAACTACTCTATACCTCTATAAAACAGGTCCCAACAATGTGACTCCTATGGAAGAACAAAGAAGACTCTAAAATGCTATTGCCTTTACTATTATATTAACAAATAGACCAAATAGGTTTGCTTCAAAACCTCATAAATGCATGGGTAAAACAAATAATAAACCATATAACAAAAACTAGTAGGACAATAATTATGCCATTGGTATTATATGAAGTGTGATGTCATTAACTATAAATATAAAATATAACCAATGTAATATTTCTAAATATTATCCACATACAATGTGCAAGTAAAATAACAAGATGCAATCTAATGTAATGGGTTAAATTATACAAATGAGTATATATAGTGAAGTGGAAAGCAATGCCAATAGATAAATATTTAGTGTATATATTAAAGTAAAATATATACATGAAGGTGAGGGAAATTTAAGTGCTCATATGTTTTATATTCCTAATTTACTTACATGTCAAAGTAAATTTCTTGATCATCCTTACAAATCTTGTGTGCTCATCTATGTGTGTACCTTGTTGGTTACAAAATAATCTCAATAATGTGCGATACCTTAGAAATTTATATATCTATAGATTTGATCAAGTGTAAAATATCTTTGAACATGTGTCATGTATGTCTCCTCCTAGTTTTTACATGTTAGTTCATCCCTATTTCATTAGTAACTCTTTATTAATGTAATGCAATTGATCCCCCTAGTTGCATCTCCATGATTCTCTTGATCTCATGTTTCTTCCTCTCCCATAGGTTATAGTTAGTATCTTGTAGTTAGGTATTTTCCTTTCATATTTGATTGATTTATAGTTCAATTTACTATTCTCTTTCCATAGTATGACATATTTTATGTTGATCAATTCATGGTTCATATAAAATTAATTTTGATATATATCTCACTAGCATACAAGTTGGACAATGTACTATTGATTTATGTGTTAGGTAGATGAGAATGTGTCTTTATGAACAACTAATAACATTACCATTAGATAAATATTATATATCACATCCTATTTAGATGTAGGATATTATTTAATACTATTTAAATTTTGCAATCATATTTTTATATTATTACAACAAGGTCTTAATATGCAAATCCTATCGGTTTTATCACTTTTATCTAATTGATGTGTAATAAAATATTTAAATTTGCTTATTACATATTTATCAACTACTAGCAGTATGTCATAATGCAATGCCTATTGACTATGGCATGGATATACTAATGTTTATTATGTTTATCTTATATAATATAAATGAAGCTTAAGTATCTCATAATTTTATGTTGTATCTTATGATTGTAATGCCAACTTATAATAATCAAGTTAGTTATGAAATATGTTTCCTTATTGGCATTTACATGAATGTAATGTTAGCAAAAGTAATTATTGGTATCTATGGTTGCAATGGTCATCATATATTGTATTCCTTTATTCTATATGAATGGTTTACATGCTTTAATTTTCTAAGTATCCAAGAAATATATTTATTCCATTTATTCATATTAATATTACAAAATTCAACATGGTATTGGAGTAATTATCAATCACCACTACTTAACTCTACAAGTTAACATATGATATTTTGTGAAGGTAAGTTTCAAAAAATATTCTTTAGAGAATTGACTATGAATTGATGTTTTAACTCAATTTTTCAATTTATGGTTTAATATTGGTTAATTTTCAAGCCTTTCCCTTTAAAATATTTAGTGCTAAGAAACTAGACTCACAAGGAAATATTTTTGGTATCAATAGGATTGACGGTGTTATTGGATATTAATAGGCCATCAATAAATATTGGCAATTTTTTGGGTGAAGCCTACTACATTGTGGAGTACTTCAAATTTGAATCCATAAAGGATTTCCTTTTAGGTTTTCTTAACTCTTGAAAAGCATAGAAAGAGAAAATTTAATGGAATTTTTATATTTCAGTGAATAATTTTTTACAAGATCGAATGCTAATAAGTAGAAAAAAAAAACAAACAATATAGAAACCATAAAAACAGTTTGTGGATTAATTTATTTACCTTGTTATATTTTGATATTTTGAGCATTAGGGTTCAAAATAAGTATGACTATTTTATAAAAGCTATGAAACTCAAATTTTATATATTATTTTTTGGTGAGTAAGGATGTCACATTTCCTTTGTTGCATGCTCTTCCCATATTAATTATTTCATAGGAGTATCCATATGGTTTACTATATTAATAAAGGATATACGAGGTTTTGGTTTTTTAATAGGATTATTTTCATTCTTAAGAAGGAGCTTGGGTTGTATTAGGAACCTTGTATTAAATTAAAATAAAATCCACACAATGTTACAATAATTATTGGAAATTAATATAAATGATTAAAAATATTACAAATTGAAATGAGATTGTAATATATTATATTCTAAAACAAAAGCACATTATAGAATTGTAAGCCACTATGAGGGAACAACCACCTTGGAAACAAAGCTTCATTACATTATGAAAATATGATATAATCTATCCTCTTAACTCCTTGATTATTTTAAAAAATCTAGCTAACCCTAACCCTAACATCAAGGGTTCCCATCCATGTGCAAGTTTGGGACCGAGCATGTAACTCCTAAATAAAAATTATTACATATTTATATAACATCTCTTTATAATGAATAATTGTTATATCATATGGTCCCAAAAACCTAGCTGCCCAATGTACCACATGAATGTACGAATATTAATAATGTTAGGATAGGATCCTATCATACCCTTCCCATTCAAAAAATATTTATCCTCAAATCCTAATATAAGAAATTTTTTCCTAGACTTGATGAAGATATTTCCATGTGGCATTGTCTTGTTTTTAGCCTTGGCACTCGACTAAGACTTTAGTTATGATCTAAAATGCTACTAGGCTCCAAGATGAACAAAACTTCATCATATAACTTGGGAAGTATTGATTGGACCTAAATGTGGTTACCAAGTAACTTTTTTAGATAAGAGACATCAAAGACTAGATGGATCTTGGAAGAAGGTGGTGGAGCGAGCTTCTAAGATACTTGTCTATTTTGTTATGGTACTTGATAGGGACCATGTACCTATTAAGTGATACATCAGTCTAATTGCCAATATACACCAATGATGAAAATAAAAATTGTTCTTTCTTGAAAGGGAACATTTATCCCCTAAGGTTTAGGTTTCATGGTATGTTATTTTCAAATCTTAAATCAAAATAATAAAAGAGAATGAAAGGGTTTAAATCATTGTATAAACTTGTAGAAACATAAATCTAGATTAATGATCAACTAATCATCAAAATATAAATATTTAATATCAAATATTTCTTCAATGAAACAAAGAAAAGCAATATGCTAGGCTTACTACCTTAAAATTAATTAACATACATAATTCATGATAGCACTTTGCAATGAATATCCTAAAAATTATAGAAATAGAGCACATAAAATGAATTTCAAGACTGAAATTCAACTATTATACTCCTATTCTAAGCAAATTTTAAAGAAAATTTAAAAGGAAAGGGTTAGAGAAAGAAATAAAACAAGCCATTGCATTCTTGAAGGTTTATTTTAAATCTATTGAAGCATCAAATATAAAATAACCAACTTTGATACCAAGCTTTACACAATTTGAAGTCAAAGTGGTGCTATATTCGAAGGACAACGACAAAATACTAGAATTAACCCAAATATAACCACCACCATCATGCATAGATTAAACCAAGAACTCTAATACTATGCATTACTAAAGATATTCAATCATTACATTCTCAGAATTTCTAACATCATGTGATTGCAAGACTTAATATCTAAGGTACAATTTCAAGCATGTAGATGCCCATCCTCTACAAAGTAAAGAAAACTCTAAAATTAATTCATAAAATTCAAGTAGGAAATTAATTTTAGATCTAGCTTTGGAGAAAAATAAGTTGAGCATTAATATTTAGTTATCACTTTAGATTTCCATTATCGATCTTTCTTTATTTATTATGATTTTTATTTTTATTTATTTTCTTTAAATTTTTTAATATAAAAGTATTTTTGGCATTGCATGAACATATTTTCTAGATTCATCCCATGTTTTTCCTACATTATATGTTTACTCATTTTTAGGGCACCATTCTAAGTAGTTCTGAATTATTGGATGCTAATTTCATGGCTAGAGCAAATTTTCAATCTCCAAGCTTAAATTTTAATTATGGGATACCAATTTCTCATTGCTTTAGCTTTTATTCCATGCTTTTGGCATGAAATACTTAATATTATTTAAAAAAAACATATTTCCAAATGTAAGATTTAATGTTTAACATTCAAATGCTAAATTTCCATGGTCGGGTTTATTTTTTTTAATATTTGAATGCTCATTTCCAATCACTAGGTTTGTTTTCGATTTGCTAGATTTGATTTTCTATTTGTCAGGTTTCACTTTAATTGTTTGAGAAAAAATTGAGTGTAAAGTTTTTAAGTCTCTTTGTGACACCATTCTCTTTCCAATTATGGTACTTTTATTCTTAGCAAATTTTAATCCATTCAGAAGTATCATGTTTTTGGTCCCTCTCTATTAACATTAGTGGTACAAATACTCAGGTAGTCTCTACATTTAGCCCATTTCAAGCTCCCTTATGGTTGTCAAACAATGGATTTTGGTACCTCTTTTCTTGGCAACATGGTACAATATTTTTGGAAATATTCATATTTAAACGAATTTGCTTTTCTCTTTCTCATATTTGACGGGTGATGGTATTTTAGTACCTCTTTACTTGATTCTAGGGTACAAGATATCTCATAACATCCACACTTAAGTGAATTTATTTTCTCATAGCCAACAAAATTTTGGTACCTTTTTACTTGATGCTAGGGTAAAATATATCTTACAACATCCACACTTAAGTGTATTTTCTTCACTTGTTTTATAGTCGATAGGTTTTTGGTACACCTCTGCTTGGTGGTATGGTACATTATTTTTGGTAACATCCACACTTGGAATAACTCACTTGGTTTTCCTCAGAGTTGATGGGATTTTGATACCTCTTTGCTAACATTATTGGCACATAATATCCAACAATCTCTATATTTAGGTGAATTTTAGATTTGGCATTGCACATTGACTTTATACATGTTGACTTTGTATATTTTGGATTTTAATGCCCTATGAATGACTCTAGATATTTCCAATGACTTCAGAATGATTTCTAATTGCTTGGAAATAATTCTCAATAACCTAGAATTGATCTTTGGCTGATCAATTTTTTTTTTATCACCCAAAATGTTTTTCTTATAAGTCAAAAAATGATTCTTGAATGGCAATAATTGAATTCTTATGGCCTAGAACTAATTTTCATAAGTTCAAAAGTGATTTCCAATCATCTTAAAACAAATTTCATAAGTCTGGAATTAATATTTGATAGCTAGAAATGATTTTTTGTCATTAGCAAATTTTAAACTTGCATATTTTTCAACTCCTTTTGTCATGGCCATACATATGATTGGGAAAACGTTGCATTTAAATTATGGACACACAATTATTTTCTAGAAAAATTCCTAGGTGACCTTAGTAGTAACATCTTGGACCCATAGTTTTTTTTTTTTTTTTTTTTTCTTGTGTGGAAAACATCCCAAAAGAGATGCCACTTTCGGGTAAGACCCAAGGAGGCAGGGGTATCCATTCCACCAAAAACACGGATCGGCCTACACCTTTGACATACTCAAGGAACAAACAAACACACAAAACCAATTTAAAAATAGGTAAACAACACAAATTAAATAAAAAAAAACATGCTCTTTGAGGTGTCAAAAACAAAAGCACAACCAAACCGCACAATAAAATAAAATAAACCACAAAACACAAACCACATAGAAAAACACAAGAACCACATAAAAAAAACAAAAACAAGACAAAAACAAAAAAACCAAAGACATCCCAAAAAAAATGAAAAATAAACACAACAAAACTAAATAAAAAAAACAAATAAAAAAACTCCACTATACAAATAACCACCGAGAAACGAACACAAAACCAAAAACACAAAAGAACCCACCCCTTAAAAATAAACAAAAAAGAAAAAAAAAATAAAAAAAAAAAATTGAAAAAAAATACCTATTTCGCTATTAAGGCAAGAATCAAATGATAGAAGGGGGTCTGGTGTGATCAAAGAAATTATAGAAAGAGACTTCCTAATTTGGAAGACCCCTTGGGGGTGGCATAGTAAGATACCGAAATCCATTAGCTAAAGCATGACGTGCCAGATTGAAAACAAAATGGATATCTAATTTTCCAATCCACTGATAGAGGGCTGAGAGTAATCAAGTTGGGTTAGAAACTAACATCCCCAAAATAGAGCCCAGGCCTGAGGAACCTACCCTCAGTATTGGAGAATACCCAAATTCTCAAAAAAGAAAACCATGGAGCCTTTGAAATTCAACCCCCCCTTCCAAGGTCCCCAGAGGCCCATTAGATTACTTTCAAAATCCTTGGGAGGTTTCCATTTCTAGCCATCCATATTACAATACTCCATTCCTTTATTTGGCCCTAGAATATTAATCTTTATTCCTTGACTGGGGGTTTGGGGTGATTAAGGGTGATGTACGTTGGTTTGCCATATGTGAATATCACGATAATGTGAATACAAATAAGAATGGAGACACAAACAACTACCTAATAAAATGATCAACCCCTTGATGGTCCCCGGCAAAAGAAAAATTGGCCCCGTAGTGGCCATCCTCCTGCGGGTAGTACCATGGGTTCCTTCCCATCATTAATGCCATGCATTTCAGTTGCCACAGACCTCTGAAAGCCATATACCCCCTGGCTAGAGCTTGAGACCACTCAAGAAAGTGGAAGAATGGTTGGGATTTGGCTGGTAAATAACCTTGAGCAACTAAATCTCCCCTAGAGTGTGCATCAAATAATCTTTCTGGGACCGAGGGTCTCATAGAAGGTGCTTGGAATCTTGCTGCTTGGTTGCCCCAATAGGGATCCATATCCCCCTTGAATACTTTAGCCCTTATCCAATTAGCCGGATCCCCCATCAATGCCTCAAAAGGAGGTCAAGGCGGACCATCCCAGAATCATCCAATTGTGTGACCTGAATGATCCAATAATTTTTCTTCTCCTCCCCTGCCTTGGGAACCGGGGTGCGATGCGCTTGTCAGCATTGGGTTGCCCGAGATTGGGCACCCCCTTGCAGCAAGGGCATATGAAGACGACCTAACCCCCTCCCTGAAGCAAAAGACCCATTTCACCAAGGCCCATTTTTCTCCGCCCCCAGGAAAGCCTTGATCCAATTCGACCCTTTGGATATTCAAAATGAAGAACATAAATAGAGCTGAAGGACGATTTTACCAAGGTGATTCCCCAAAAACCTGATTCTGAAACATAGTTGAAGGTAAACAAATTAGGGCATTAATTCTCTTTAGATCCCAAGTAAAATATACCCCTTAAATATTATCTCAGATATTATCCAATGGAGAATGCAACTCTTCTTATTGAAACCATTAAAATAAATTCAATGCAATTGAAGCTCAATCCTTTATAAAAAATTCAATGCAAGCAAGAGTGAAAAATGGACGCAAGCAAAATTTGATCAAAATCACTCTTAAATGGGTCCCCAATTGGGGTGGGTTGTGCAATGGAAACCACAATACCCCACATTGAAACTATGCTCTAAATTTCATTGATCTATTTAATATAATATTTGGTTTTGATCCATCTAAAATTTCCTTTAATTATTATAGTAGATTTATATGATCTTGAACTATCAAATCTACCACCTAGATATTAGATTTACCTAGAACTTATGAAGAAGGTGATAGGGGTGGTACCCATAAATTGCCTTAAAATAATTTAGTCTAGTGGCTATGTGGAATGAAGTTTTGTACCACCACTCTACCAAGGGAAGCCACTTGGTCCACTAGGTTGGATGCTCAAAAGTAAAATAGTAGTGGTAAGTTTCCAAGAATTTATTGATAAAATTTGCCTTTCCGTTCATTTAAGGATGGTAGACTGAGATCATTCTCAATTGCATACCATGTAGTGTAAATAGTTCTTGCTATAAACAACTATGAAAATATAGTTTCAATCAGATAGAATGGATTTTGTCATATAATAGAGATAAAAAATGGATTCCATGAATATCTAGGCAATGGTGGAGGCATGTTAGGGGTGATCTAGAGAATAAAAATGGGTATACTTTGAGATATGGTCCACCACCATAAAAATGATATGTTTTCCTATTGATTTCAAACATACTTAAATAAAATCCATGGAAATGTTAGTCCATATATTTTTTGAATTTTTAATTGTTGTAGAGTGCTTGGAGTACAAATTATTTCTCCTTTTATCTATTTATAGGTCTCACATTTAGCCACAAAAATTTGAATGTCCCTTTTCATTCATTCCCAATAGAATGAGTGTTTAGCTTACTCATAGATTTTAAAAAAATCTAAATAGTTTATCCTAGGTGAATCATGCATCTCCTTCATTATGTTCTCATGAATGGATATTTTTTTAGGAAACATAATGTGAGCTTCATATCCCAACATCTATCTATCCCATGAGTATATAATTTTTGAAATAGGATCTCTTTTAAGTTTTTCCGTCAAACATTACAAGGATAATTATTTAACTACCTCTTCTGGAATTTAGGTGACCCATTGGGGGATTGGAGAAGATATGGTACATAATATATGTTGATCCTCAAATTGAAAAGAAAGAGAATCTACTATAATATTTTTCTTCCCTTTTTGCACACAATTTCATAACCATACCGTAGCAAATTTAAAATCCATTTCTAATATGTTGGAGTCGATACCCTCTATTCTAGAAAATATTTGAAACTTTGATGATTTATTCTAATGGATAAATGCTTTCCAATGAGTTAAGGTTACCCATGATTGATGACATAGAGAATAACCATCATTGGTTTTTTATAAGTGGACTTCCCTATATTTTTCCTAGACAAGGCCTTACGAGTGAAAGCTAGGGCTCACCCTTCTTTCATTAATACTACACCAATTCCACGGTCCAAAGCATCACTCTTGATTATAAATTGTTTGGAAAAATTAGGAGTAACTAAAATTAAAGTATAAGTCATGGCTTCCTTGAGATATTGAATGGTATTTTCAAATAGTGTCATCCATATGAACAAATTATTCTTTAATATGGTAATTAGTGGGGCTACTATTTTGCCATAATATTGCATGAATTATTGATAGTATCCAGTGAGATCCAAAATTCCTTGAAGCACTTTGAGAGTTTGAGGCTTAGGCTAATTTTGTATGGCTATAAATTTCTTTAGGTCAACCTTAATCCCCGATTTATGACCCATATATTTGATATTTTTTATTCCAAAGCAACATTTATATTAGCAAAAAAATGATGCTCTTTCAAGAGTTGTAAAGACATATCTAGACGATGGAGCTGCTCTTCTTGATTGTGAGTATAAAATAGAATATCATCAAAAACCAAAGTAAACTTGCATTGGTAGGAGCAAATGATATTGTTCATGAGACTATGAAAAGTTGATGGTGCATTAATTAGGCCAAAAGACATGACAAAAAATTCATAATGACCTTAATAGGTCCTAAACATTATTTTCATGATATCTTCTTCTTTGAGCTATATCTAATGTTATCCAGATCAAAGATTCGTCTTCAAGAAAAATTTAGTCCCACGTAACTCATTGAGTAACTCATTAGTCACTAGAATAAAAACTTTATCCTTGATGATGATTGTATTGAGTTCACAAAAATCTATACATAGCTATGATGACCCATAATATTTTCACACTAATAGCACTGGTGAAGAGTAGGGATTGGCATTAGGTCAAATTACCCCTAATTTAATAGCTCTTGGACTAATTTCTCCATTTCTAATTTCTACACATATGCATACTTAGAGGGTCAAATATTAGATTACAAGCTTCCTAGTACAAGTTGTATTGCATGATTATTGGATTGTCATGGAGGTAGCCCTTTGGGTTTTGAAAAGATAGAATTGTTTTTAGTCAAAAGCTTTTGGAAGTTAATTTTTTATTCAAGATATTCAATATTCTATGATTGGACTACAAACAACTATGCCACTACCCCATGTGAGGATTTTTTAAGATATTATGCATTCTATTTGAGATAAGGTTATGAGAAGATTTTATAGATGATCCATAAAGAATGTACTAATTCCTATTTTGAGCAAATTGCATCCACAGTAAAATAAAATTTCATGCTACTATTTCCAAAGTGTAGAACCATTATGCCCCTAAAACAATATCACATCCCCCTAGATAAGAGTAAACATATTATTTTATAACTCATATTTCTTAAACTTTAGCTTTGCATTTTGATATTTCCCTTCACAAGGTAATGTTCCTCCATTGACCACCATAACTTTGAAAGAATTACCAAAATGTGTGTAATAGTTTTCTTGCTTAGATACTCATGGATCAATAAATTAATGTCTACTACTAAAATCAATAAGTATTATGATTTTTTATCTCTTAAAATATCCTACGACCTTCATAGTCTAAGGGGTAAATATACTTGCTAGTGCATGAACTAAAATTTCTTGTTGAGGTTCTTCTTATGATTCACCCTCATTCTTGTTCTATTCTTCCTAATATTCCTATTATTATTAGGTGATTTCACTTTGCATAGAATCATCCATATCCATCAAATATAAATTTTTTGTACACATTTATGCCCTAGAGAATATATCTTAACACAATTATAGCATAAATTTTGTGCTCTATGAACTTCTATTTCCTCCCTAATCTATCACTTAATTGCTAGAGATTTATTCCATGAATTAGATATGGCCTTGAATGGAATTGGGGTTATGGCTTATGAAAATTTAGATGGACACCTCTGAGTAGTAAATTTCTCCTCTACTAACCTAGCCAATGCTATTGATCGCATCATGGATTATGGTTTAAATTTTTTTATCTTGATATTGATATCATTGCTCAACCCACTAATAAATAAACTTTAAAACAATCCTTCACCCAAACTCCTTGTTTGGTTAGCCAAATTCTCAAGCTAAGTCTAATATTAAAAAATAATGGAGGAATGCTTTAATTTTCTAGATATCTTGTAAAGTGCTCATACTCACTAGGGCCAACATGAGTGAGTAGTTATTATTCTAATTATTCCTAAGAAATATTAGAAGTTATATGTTGCACCAATTGATACCATTAATTATTCTTACTATAATTGTTATAGATTTGAATAATCCATCCTCTCCTTTTACATTCATTATTATTGTAGACACCAAATCCTAACCACTCGCATGCTCCCCAAAACATTTCCTAAGGTTTTCCTAGGATTTATTATTCCATTTTAATAAATTGCTAAAATCCCCTAAATTTCTCCTAGGATCTTCTCTTCTCACCACGTGTCCTAACTACCACTACCCCTCTCCTTGACACATCTCCTATCCTTCATCAATACCCTACTTACCACCTCTCCCCTATAAGTGATACACCTCAAGTGTCCCAATATAACTACCCTTGCCACTTGGATGCCCAAGCTTGCAACCTATCCTCACACTCTTGACCTTCCATAATCCTTCAAGTACTCCCATCATTTCATCCACCAAGAAGGAGGAGGATACTGCATACTATTACACTATTGGATTTGTACCAAAAATATCCCATCTCATCTAAAGTCTGAGCTACATAACCTAAGGAGTAATCCCATGAGAATCAATCAAGTGTTTCCATTGAGGAGCCCTAGATGCAGCTTGTTATGTTTGCACTTCAATAATGCATCCTGTTGTGTTTGCACCTATAAAAATGCACCATACGGTATTTGCACAACCCTAAAACTAGCACCATGACATCAAATCAGCATAGATAAAAATACTTAGTAAGGTATATTTTATTTATGATTTAAATTCTACAAATAATTTTATGCTTTCTATGATTTATGTGCTCAATAGCATTAGGGTTTTGCATATATTTCATAATTTTGGACCTCATCCTGAGAGGCTCTACCCATGCTATTAAATTCATTTTTGTTGAGCTTTGATTCAGGTTACAAGTTGAAGGTTGTTGAAGCTAAGGTGGCCCACAAGGATACACAATCCCACCCACAATATTATGATTATAACATGAAGACATTGGCATCCAGATCCATGGTTTTGTAAAAAGGGGTTTCTTTCCCTTTTTTCTTCTATTGCATCAAAAAAAGCATTATTGTAATCTCACTCCTGCATATTGGGACATCTTATTGTAAAAATATAACATGACTCATACATCTCAATACATAATATATCTTTTTTGTTGTATTTATACTTGTTTGGTTATCTTCATTTGCTAGAGTGCTACTATGAATAGGAGGCTTGCTATATTCTTAAACATAAACAAAAATAGATATTTTATTTTAAGAGAAAATTAAAACATGAGTAAACTTAGAGAACTTACTTGTAAGTCTTAAGCTCTACTTCTACCTATGGAAACACAATTTGTTGCATTTAAATCTTCACAAACATAGTCCAGTGCATTTGGAGCTTGATAAATGTAGCCAGGTGTATTTAACACCTAACAAAAAAATCTAGATGCATTTGGATTTATGAGAAAATATAGGTTGCATTTCCATAGATGGAGGACACAACTGATGCAGGAGCATCCAGTGGTGTAAGAGTGATCTTGCATCACCCAAAAAAAATTGTAATTGTTTAATTTTGTAAAACTAGTAAAACTAGTTTAACTTGCAGGAGATTTTTGAGGTCTTAGAGGTCGAATTTGAGGATTTTCGGCTAGACACGATCCTGGTGAGAAGAGCCAAGGATCGCCTTGCTTATCTTCTTTCATGTAATTTCCAAAAATAGTCAATCAGGTCAATGAGCGCGAAGTTACAACCTCAACAAGTTACCCCCAAATTTCAAATTTAAAATAGATGGTTTTAGGCGAGAAAAGGGGAAAACAGGGTATTTGAGGGAATTTTCAAAATTGTAAAAGGGCTTTTTCTTTTGGATCCTCATTT
>JAQPPZ010008825.1:0-181329 GCA_028583015.1 Wollemia nobilis | reverse complement strand
CACAACTTAATTTGAAGCCCTTGCTTTATTTATATATATCCATAAATTGAATGGTGACATCTGCACGGTGTTTGGTTAAATCTCCAAACAAAATATTCGGTGGTGGTATAGTATATTTAAACTTTTTGTTAGTTTAAACATGGTGCCCATATTTTAGGTATAGTATATTTAAAGTTTTAAATATTTAATTTTAAATTATTAAAAATAATTTAAATATTAAATAATTTAAATCATTTAAATATCTTTGGACCTTTGACCATAGATTACAACCTTATGTCCTTTATATTTTTCCTTTGGGTGATTAAAACATTCTTCTGATCAATCAAATAACCATCTTTTATTCCCTCTATCTCCTGCTAAAAATATTGGTATTACTGATAACTTCATCTGGTGGTATCAATGGTGACATCAATGACAACTTTGACTTAGGGACTCAAAATGTCCAATAATCTCCTCCTTTGTCATTGATGGCAACCCATATCCTTTTACTAAAACTTGACCTTCTTTTCTGCTCCCCCTGGGACTTTGCTTCCCCTGGCTCAATGCTCTCTCAAATATCAAATCTCTCCCTATATCAAATCTCTCCCCAATATACACAAATCTCTCCTCCTTTGACAGCAATGGTAAAGGGTCACCTTTGGGGATCGGGGCTAAGAATGAGCCTCTTAGCTTAGCCCCTCCTTCACCTCCACATGGGGTGGTTAATTTTGGAGTGGGAGTATTTCTACTCCTTGAAAACACTACTCTTTACCTTTATCTTTACCTCTTCTTTTCAGAGTATTCTAAATCCTCTCACTATTTCTTTCCAATTCATCATCCCTATTATTGTCATCACTTCTATTCCTATTCATTTTCTTGTTATCATCCATGTTTTTGTTCCTATTCCTGTTCCTGTTCTCATCCATGTTCCTATTTCTGTTCTCATCCATGTTCCTGTTCCTATTCTTGTTCTCATCTATATTCCTATTCTTGTTCATGCTTAAATTTGGACTATTTTCTCTACACCATCTTGCTATGTGACCATAATTATTGCACTTATAACACTTAATGTTATTATGACTTGGATGTACAACTGTCTTAGGATTTATCCTAGTGAAGCCATATCATTTTCTATCATGAACCCTGCAATTCATTGCCTTGTGACCAAACTCATTACATGAGTAGCAATACCCATGGAAAATTTATCCTTTCCCATATTCTTGTCTTTCATGTGTCCTGCATTGTGAAGCCATGTGCCCAAACCTTTGACATGAAAAACATCTTCCATTGAAGAAACCTTGCCTAGAGCCCATTGGTCTCCTGTTCTGATTATTGTTCTATCTGTACCTTCTTTGTGCATTACTACTATCTTTGTTGAACTCTTTGTTGTCCAATTCATCCTTTGATGTCTCACTCCCACTTTTACTTACTTATTTTGACTCTTCTTCTTTTTTGGTGTTTGAGCTTGGCTCTCTTTTTTTTTCTTCTTTTTTTCCTTGTTCTTCTTTAGAACTAAGTCCTATTATGGTGGCTAATGACCTTTGTGCATTTATAGTCCTTTCCAAGGTCCTTTAATTTTCCTCAAACTTTTGTAGCTTTTCCTTATAAACTTTTACTTCCATCCTTGGTGAAACTATCTCATGCTCTAATATTTCACACTCTAGATCTTTTACCTTGTATTTTTCATCCATACCTTCTTCAATCCTTCTTGCTTCTTCAGCCTTGGTTTTGAATTTGGTGGGTTCCTATAGAAACTTTTCTTTTGCTTTTTCATCTTCTTGAGCTTAAACCCTTAATCTTGAGTTTTCCATTTTTAATTCTTCAATAGTAACCATAAGCCTTTCACATTCTATCTCTTTTACCTTTGATTGTTCAACTATACCTTTTTCAACTCTTCTTGTTTTTTCAACCTTATCTCTCAATTTAGAGATATCCTTTAGAAGCTTTGTCTTACATTTCTCATATTCTTGTATTTGAGCCTTCAATTCTAAATTCTCTCTTTTTAATTTAATAAGATCATTAAGAGTGGCTTTCCATTTTTTTTTATGAAGCATCTTCTTTTTCTTCTATTATTGAAAGTAGAGTTTTTTCTTCATACCTATTTTGATCTTCCCTGTTATCTTTTCTTGAACCAATATCTAAGATTTCATTTTCGAGAATATCATATTCATATTCACTACTACTAAACCCATTATAATATTTTACATCATGGTCAATTTGACCATAAATAAAACATTTTTGTGGACAATAAGATGCATGGTGACCTATGTTCCCACATCTGGTACAAAACTTTATTAGTCTGGATATTTCTCCATTACTTGATTCATCTCTTGAATCTATTTCCATTTTTCCTCCCAACACAATAATATTAAAATAATCTTCCTTTTATTTTATGACCATAGGTGTTATTTTCTTCTTGTGTCTCATGCTTCTACTCTTGCCTTTCTTTTCCATTTGTGTTCTTGTAGGATCTTCCTTCAAGCTATTAAACTTCTTCCTAAGGAACCAACTCTGATACCAATTTAAGAACACAAGATTATAATGAGAGGGGAGGTGAACAGTATAAGATCACTTTTTACTTTTCTTTCACAAATAGTATTAATCAATATAATCAATGGAAATATCAATAGCAATAACCAAAGTAATGCACAAATAATCACACACAATAGAGACACCAATTTTAATGTGGTTCACCTAATGTGGGCTACCTCAGAAAGAAAATATTTCTTCTAAATATTTCTCAAATAATCTCATGGGAATCCTTTCCCTATTACAATGTTTATGGACCTTTGTCCAAAGGAGATGTTGATCTCCTAAAACCCAATTTCATGGATCTCTTCCACAGGATAACTATTTCCCCTTCAACTTTGGTTAGTTACCTTCTAGAATACTTTGTCTCTCTTCTACACTGACAAGTGGATCTCTCTCCACTTGAAGACTCCTCACTCAAAATATTTATCTTCAAATGTCCTAGCTACTGGATATCTATCCACTAAGACTATGTTCTCTATACTCTGTCACCTCCAAATCTATGTCAATATGTTCACTCAAAACCTTCTCAAATCTTCTCAATAGGTCCACTCAAAACCTACTCAAATCTGATCAATAGGTTCACTCAGAACCTGCTCAAATCTGCTCAATAGGTCCACTCAGAACCTACTCAAATATGCTCAATAGGTTCACTCAGAACCTGCTCAAATCTGCTCAAAATGTCTACTCAGAACCTTCTCAAATCTGCTCAACAAGTCCACTTAGAACCTACTCAAATATGCTCAATAGGTTCACTCAGCACCTGCTCAAATATATTTAACAAGCTCACTCAAAACTTGTCCAAATTTGCTCAACAAGCTCAATCAAAACTTGTCCAAATTTTCTCAACAAGCTCACTCAGAACTTGTCCAAAAGTTCTCAACAAGCTCACTCAAAGCATATCCAAATATGCTCAACAAGCTCACTCAAAGCTTGTCCAAATATTCTCAATAAGTCCTCTATAGGACTTGCTCAAATCTGCATTACAAGCTTCCATAAAATCTCACACAAAATCAGTCCACAAGCCTTCTTAAAGACTTGCCTCAAATCTACTTAACAAGTCCACACATAACTTGTCCAATCTCATAGAATCATAAAGAGAATTTTTAGAGACTCAATATGTTCTATACTTAATGCTCAATCACTTTCTCAATCACATAGAAGCATAAAGAGAATTGTTATAGACTCTACATGTTCTATTCTCAAATCCCAATCTCAACTCAAATCAGAATATAGAATAGTTTGTTTCGTGGAACTTGAACAACCACTTCACACAATCACTTGACTAGGCTCAATCAGCTCTACTCAACCAATCACCTCAAGGAACAACCCTTTCTCACAAACCCTAGTCCAAACATGTATCACCCAACTCAAAATGTACCCAACAATGCTCAACAACAAATATTACATAACAATGATACTCATATTTTTTTCTAACTCATGTTCAAGTTCTTTGAATCACCCATTGGCTTCAACAAAAATGTTAATAAAACAAGGTTTCAATCACAACCCTTTATTCAAAAAACCTTGAAGCATAAACTCTAAGTACTTCACTCAACCAATGGTCTAAATAACAATGTTTATCAAACAAGGTTTAATCACAACTCACAATTTATAAAACCTTGAAGCATTACCTCAACTACTTTCGAAAAGGAAACCCTAATCAAATCCTTTTCACTCCAAACTCAATTTTCAATCATTCCAATCACCTAACTCAACAAATAATTTTACCCATGCCTTTTCTTGAAGAGTAATTGCTCTTTATAAATCTGCCACACTCACAATTACTTCTTTGACAAACTCAATAAGGGTTAGAGGATAATTTTTATATCACAAAAATAATATCACAATTACACCTTATCACTCTAATTTAACAAACATTCAATCTTCTAATATTTCATGCAATCTATATTGATCAATATTTCCTTAAGTGACTATGTCATATCCACTTATTTAAGAATCAATATATGCTTCTTATTTTTTACCCCTATTACTCCCCAAACTTTATGATAAAGCAACAATCAAAAAACCTTATGCTTTAAATAAAATTTACATTTTTTTATATTACACCCCTTATATCTCACTAGGATTTAATTACACAAATAATATCAAACCCTTATGACTCCCAATGTACACACCATATAATTTGTTCAATTTTCAAAATGAACCTTATACCTCTGACTAACTTTCAGACCCTTCTATAAAATTAAATATAGTTATCGAAGCAAAAATAATATTACCCAATACAACACCTACAAGTTTTGAACTTCAAACCTCCCTATTCCAAGAACTTTCCCGCTTGTAATTTGCGCTAACCACGCAGATGAAGGTAGTAATATCTCCCGTTTAGCTTATACCTTTTCTCTGGTAGTGATCCGAGAACTTTGACCCGATACCCTTTACCACACCTTAATTACTGCACAGCTACACACCCTCCTTGCTTCTAAGGAAGCACATACTCCCACTTCGACCTCTGACCAATACTCAGACCTTGACACCTATGTGTCGAATTAACCTTGTTCCTCAATTATCGTGCGACCAATACTTTTGATTCATTGCTCTCGAATATTGTGCATAACATGTTGCTCTTGTCCTTGATTTCCATGTTGTAGTGATTTATATTCAACACCAAGTGTTTTCGTAAGTTATCATGAATCACTTACCATCAATTCCTCATGGTTTTTGCAAACCCCATTTTGTTCCCTTGATCTATGCACATTGTTTCTTATTATCTCTCTAACGTATGTCTTTACCTCCGAATGAGTACTCTTCGAATTATATCTTTTTTTAACATCACACAACTTAATTTGAAGCCCTTGCTTTCTTTATATATGTCCATAAATCGAATGGTGACGTTGGCACGGTGTTTGGTTAAATCTCTAAACAAAATATTCGGTGGGAGTATAGTATATTTAAACTTTTTGTTAGTTTAAACATGGTGTCCATATTTAGGTAGTATATTTAAACTTTTAAATATTTAATTATAAATTATTAAAAATAATTTAAATATTAAATAATTTAAATCATTTAAATATCTTTGGACCTTTGACCATAGCTTACAACCTTATTTCGTTTAGAATTTTCCTTTGGGGTGATTAAAACATTATTCTGATAAATTAAATAACCATCTTTTATCCCCTCTATATCCTGCTGAAAATATTTGTATTACTGATGACTTCATCTGGTGGCATCAATGGTGACATCAATGACAACTTTGACTTAGGGACTCAAAATGTCCAACAGATAAATTTTGACCAATAGGATATGGAGTACATACTAGTTTATAATTATGCATCTTAAATATTTGTAGTACATATCAACATATTTCCCTTTATTTAACCATTACTTTGTATTTGCATGATCCCTTATAATTTGCATGCCCAAAATAAATTTTATAGCACCCAAATTCTTTATGTAAAATTTAGAATATAACTGAGATATTAGTAACTTTATCATCTCCTTATTGTTACCAATTAATAACATGTCATCCACATACAAAACAATGATAGAAAAAAATTTACCTTCTTATTTCAAATACACACACGGATTTGCTTTACTTTTTCCAAGCCCAAGTGTCAAAACAAACCTATCAAATTTTTTGTTCTATATTCTTGGAGATTGATTCAAGTTATAAAGGGACTTTTTCAACTTGCATATCAAGTCCCCCTTACATTTTACCCTAAAGTATTCTAGTTGTGACATATATGTCTTCATCAATTTCACCATGTAAAAATATTATCTTTACATCCATCTATTATATTCCAAGATCAAAAGCAACAAAAATAGCCAATAGAAACATAATTGAAGTTAGTTTAGCCACAAAAGAAAAAATCTCACCAAAGTCAATTCCCTCCACTTGAGAATATCCTTTTGCTACCAGGTGATCTTGTACTTCTCGAACTTTTCTTCTACATTGTCCTTCTTGAATACCCACTTACAAGCAATAAATTTTCTTCCAAGGGGTAATTTCATCAAGTTCCATGTCTTATTTTTATTCAAGGACTCAATTTCTTCTTCTATATCCCTTTTCCAAGACTTATTCTCTCTTAACTGAAGTACCTCCTTTACAATCTTGGGTTCTTCATCATAAATTGATATATTAAATGCAGAACAAATATTTAAAGGGCTATACATTTTTGGGAGTCTTCTCACTCAATCTAATCTCTTGAAACTTGGAGTTCTAGGTTTTACATCTCCAACTTTCTTCTCACTTCTTCCTCTAAATTTTCCTCTTCAAACTCTCTTTGTACTTCATCTCTTCTATAGTTCCAGTTTCTACCATAGGTTATTCCTCCTGTTCCAATTTTAATTAAACTATTTCAAGTTATTTGCTTTGTTGCATTTCATTTTTTCAGAACCCCTTTTGTTTCTCTAAAGATCACATTATCAATATAAATATTTTTTTTGTGTTTTTGGGTTCCACATCTTATATCCTTTAACACCAATACTATAACTCATAAATATGTATTTTCAAATTTATAGTCTAGCTTAGTCCTTTTCTATTTTAGGATATACATATAAGCATTGCAACCAAAAACCCTTATATGACTGAGAGAGAGTTTCTTACTAGTCCATACTTTCTATGGAGTATTGTACACCAAAGTTGAGGTAGTCATCTATTGATGAGGTAACAAGCAATTAACATGACTTCTACCTAGAATTTTATTTTTAACCCTACACCACTTAGCATTCTTCTGGCCTTATCCATCAATGTTTAGTTCATCCATTCTACAACTCCATTATGTTATGAAGTATACAAAGTTTTTTTTTGCATTTCTATTCCATAGTCCTTACAAAACTGCTCAAATTTATTATAAAAATACTCACCACCATTATCACTTCTCAAAACCTTTATCTTTTTCTCTATATGATTTTCTACAAGATATTTAAACTCTTTAAATTTATTGAAAACATCATATTTGTTCTATAAAAAAAATTACATAGGTATTTCTTGAAAAGTCATACATAAATGTAATAAAATAGATAGATTTACCTAACGATGGTACTTTTGCAGGTCCAAACACATCACTACGAACTAGATGCATAAATCAAGATGATAGTGATTCCATATGAAGTCTACATGAGTCGAAAGCAATGTCGACTATGGCATCTACTACACCATATTGTAGTATTTTTAGGGCTCTTGATCTGCAAACACTATGTGAACTTGCTCTTCATGAGTGTATTTGAAACATTGATGCGCAATGGATGGGACACACTTCATATCTTGAATCCAAGGTCTACAATACATGACACAAGGTTGATATGGTTTTGCACCCTACCTAGACAGGTAGGACTACAGTACCAACGGTAGAGTATATTGTGTCATTGAATGCCCAAAGTGTGTAAGTGGGTGCAACAACATAGGATACTAGAAATCCTAGGTGTTTTAGTGCTTTGGTTGTTATGATATTGCTCGATGAACCAGTGTCTATAAGAACTCTTTTGTATGGTACCTCATTTATGCATGCAATGATATGCAAATGAGGATCTACCACATCATTGACAACTTTCTTAAGCTCATGCTCATGAAATGTTATGACTGGTTCCTTGCACTATTGCACATGACCTACAAAATCAATGAAAGAGTTAGAATCTTGTGGTTGCAACTCTATTGACTTTAAGATATCCATCAAGGCTTCCCTATGTAGAGGGGATTGTTGAATTAGCTCATATATGGATAATATTGTTGATGTTGTCCTCAAGCTTTATGCAAGCTTGTTATTTATTGTTAATGTTGGCCTAGGTGGAAGGCCCTGTACTACATGTGGTGTAGGTCATGACATAGTTGTAACATCACTCAAAGATATAGGCGGTGCAACTAGGGCTGGACATCATCTATTCTTGGTCATAATACTAATCATTGCAAAATACCCTTGCAAAGGGGGAGTTGTTTGCACCTCATTCATTGGTTTAGCAAGCGCTATTTGTACCTCATGAGTTGGCAATGGGTCTTTGTATATACCCATATGCTGATTGTTAGGTGCTATTGGAGCATCTACTTGAAGTTCATTCCTTTCAATCATGTATTGTACTAGGTGTTTAAAACCATGGCATATTGGTAAATCATGGCCACTTTGTCGATAATATTTACAATATTGATCCTCTCGATGCCTCATAGGCTTTGGCTTCCCTGTATTTGGATCTATAGGCTTGATATTTGGTAGATTTAACAATTTTGCCACACACAATTGATCGAATAGAGAATCCATGAATTTAGTGAAAGGAGTAAATTATTGCTTAGATAAAGGTTGTTGATTCTATCCTTAGTTCGCTTGACCATTAGTATTATAACTCGCAAGAGGAGGTTAGGCTTTATAGTTCACCTTTGAAGGATGTGTTTCTTGTGTAGGCCCAAGGACATTTATGGTTAATTTATTGACCATAGCAGGATTTGTAGGTGCTAAGCTACTCTTTGGGTTCTTTTTCCATTCCTTATTTTGAGGCTTTGCTATTTCTCCCTCCTAGATTTTTATTTCCTCTATATTTCTAGCCTATGCTAGAGCTTCTTCCAAACTATGATAGTGTTGCAACTGCAATATTAGAGAGATGGGATTCAAGCAACTCTTTGAAAACAATCGAGTTAACTAAGATATTGAAAATAGATAAGGTAGCTTAGCTAAAAGTGTTTGCCACCTGTTTCCATAGTCAGTTATTGACTCGTCATCGTATTGCTTTAACCCCGTGAGGTCTATTAATATCACCCTCCTTTTTGTGTTAAAGGTGAAATATTCTAAAAATGCGTCAGTGAATTGTTCAAATGTATGGATGTTGTGTCTTATAAGTTTGTTGAACCACTCAATGGTAGAACCAGAGAGGGTACTCAAAAAGGTTCTCAGGAGCAATACATCATTGTCCTATATGCTAAAGCACAAATTTAGAAATATAGTAACGTGCTCTTGAGCATCTTCTTCTCCCTTCAATCTATCTAGTTTTGGCATTTTGAAATGATTAGGATATATCAGGGAAGGAATGGATGGATGTAGCGGCTGATTCTTCAACTGATGTAAAGTGGATTTTTGAAGCCCATTGCTAGTTGTATTACCTTCTATAGTTTCTATTTGTGTAAGCAAATATTGATACGCATCCGAGGATTTAATTTTCTCTTCTTTGTTTTGAACCCTTGGATGGGGGTGAGGAATATTAAGCATGGGTTGGGGTGGTTGATGAAGATCACCCATACCCTCAAAAGGTGCTTCTACATAATCCTCATTTTTTTCCAAGTAATCGTAAGCCCCATATGGTGTCTCAGGTATGGGCCTAAAAGGAGGAACAAACACCTCTTGAAGGCGTTCTATATTAGTCCTATTATATGCATTTTGTTTAGGCCTAGGAGGTCTAGCAGGAAAAATTAGATTAGGTCTAGGAGACCTATCTTGTTGGAAATTAGGTTACCTCGGATGAGCCTCCTATCTACGCGTTTGGAGTAAGAACTCCATTATGCAAATTTTCTTGAATTTGTAATTCAAGCCTTTCTTTTTCTAATTATTGTCATTGCTCTAGAAGATCTAGGCGATTTTTGTTAAACCTAAGTTGATTAAAATTGGTTTGACGATCAGCATAATTCTTGATCAACTGATTAATATGATCAGTTGTATTAGGTCCAAGTGCTTTAGCACTATTACCCTAATATCTATCCTAGGATCTAGTACAAATTTCCCTCAATTGAGGGAGGCTATGTTTAAATGAGGCTCACCCCTAAACAAATGCTCTCGATAAGCTACTAGTGTAGATATACATCATGCTTGCATTGACACATTTGAGTGATAGTTATATGGACTCTCATCAAGTATTCCCTCATAAACAAGGAAAGGTAAAGCAAAACTAGCTCGCTCATGGAGATAAGTATCATACTCATTATAATTTTTAAACCTTGAGGAAGGATGGTTTGAAATATTAAGATGATCGTTCAACCCTACCCTAGGTGAAAAATCATGCTATTGCACAATAGTGTGAGGAGTAGCTCAAGAAGGCACGTGAATGCATGGTATTTCTCTATTGGTAAGTGCTCCATCACATGGTGACTCTTATCAAAATAAGGCATTAGAAACATCTATATGAGGGACATGATTACCCCTATTTGGACTATTTCCTATGGGGGTACCCCGCATGGGAGTCCCTTGTTGGCTAGGTCCTCTTATTACTACCCTAGGAGTAACCATCCATTCATCTTCCACTAATCGAGTAGGGATATGGTTTCCTAAGTTGGGATTATCATCTGTGGGGTGCCCCGTGTAGGGGTCCCTTGCTGGATAGGTATCCTTTCAACCCCTCTAGGGAAAATAAGAGTAGGTGGTCATTAGTGAGGTATGACCATGTCCTTGGGATCTAGGCGAAGATGCTCTATGTCTTCTCCTTTACTCCCCGTAACATCCACCCTTAAATGGGCTTGGTTATAGGTATATACCATAGCTATGTACTCTAAACCACTATATGATTATTTTCTTTACACTTTTTATGAATTTGAAACAAACAAACAATAGAGACATGCAAGAAAAGAAATGATTATCTTTTTTTACTTTTAAATGTGAGTCCTAAACTATTTGTTGTGTTTCAAGATGTGTTTCTTTGTAAATAAAAATACTTCTTGTGTTTGATATTTTTTATGTAATTCTCAAAACTTTCAAGTGGTTTTCATCTATATACTCATAGCTCAACAACCGGTACTAAAATTTTGGTCGCGTGAACCAACAAAAGTATGGGGATGAAATCCATACCTGATTAGGGAGCATAGATCCTACCGATCCTCATCCAACACCCTATGCGCAGTGATACACCCCTCCAAAGAGGAATGCATGCTATTTTTTACACTTAGGATAGATCTTGGAGTCAGTATTGGCCAATAAAATAGGGTATGTAGGATTTGAGTCAATGGATGGAGATGCAGCCCACCGTCATTGTACTCTATCAGTGATTGGTAATGAAGTCCAACTCACCAACATTTAAGTGGATCGTGGTGTGTGTGTGTTCCTTTTAGAAACTTGAAATAAAATAATATAACATACAATTATGATTCACTAATATGCATAAAAGTATATTTTATATTCAGATTCGTTAGTAGCATAAAAGAAAAGCACTAAAATCAACCACCTATATGAACTTAACCCTTTTGGAAAAGTGGCAAGCATTCAACCAGATAAAAAGTAGTGATGCTACTATTCATTTTCCTATTTTTATTAGTTTGATTAATACAAAATTTATAACTACAATATCTAACTTTCAAAATCACGAAAGGAACAAGAAAAATTCAAATTAAAGCTATTTTGAACAGTAAAATCACAAATTGACAGTGTAAAAAGCTGAAATTTTAAACCTATAACTTGTTGTTTCCGCAAATTTTTACAGAAATCCTCTAGTTTTGTAACCATACCTGGTGGGGATGATTAGTATTTTAGGGGCCATCCCATGTTGTGTCACTTAGCTGGTCATCCCTGCCTGTGTCACCTAGCATAAAAGGGGTCATTTATACTTAGAATGGTCAAAACTTGCAACATACAAAACAGAGAATGGAGGTCAAAATTAGCACATTCAAAAGGAGAGAGATAAATAATCTCAAATACCGTGATCGCCACTAAAGAAATTAAATTTATGGCACGTCTTATATGTGTTCTTTATTGAAATGTAAAGCGATATTAAGTAAGCATTACAAAGGAAACTACGTGAATATGTAATCTATTGAAATGATGAATAATGTGCAATAAAATATGGTATATTCCCCCTTGTATTTATTCATTCATGGATTCAAATTAGATTATAATACATCCCCCTTTGAGGGATTTCCTTTGATACATTTCAAAACTTGCAAAATGCAATAGGGATCTAATCCCTTCAAGGAGGTTTATGGCATGCTTCAACGTTCCTTTCGCATCCCAAAATCAAGAGCTATTCTTGAGCCTATCCTTCTATGCTTCTTAGCTCCTCCCTTCTATATATAATACCTGCACCTACACACAAGGTACTGAAAGGGGTTAATAGCATATGAGTTTATTGATTCATAACCTTGCAGACATAGAAAGCATGCATCTAGGATTAAAAAAACTTATCTATAATAAATCAAAACAACTACAAATGATATATAATTTAAGCATGATGATATCTAGATGGTGACCTATCCAAAAAACATGCACCTATCTAATGCATCAATCAAAATCAACATGAAAGCACAAAATTATAAACAAGATTGCATATGACGAGAAAATGGATGTTTCTTTTATTAATATTGAAAATGAATCTCAGTTACAATTATACCCCTCTTAGGGTCACCCAAATGTTGATACAATTCCAAAGCCCCCAATGGGGTAGGCACAATACTAATCCTCTCTAAATACTCACAAACTACTCTAGGGTGTAGTTGACCCTATTCTTCGCATTGAGGAAGGAATTGAATTATTGAACCTCCTTCGAACCTACTTTCCTATGGTAAAGAAATAACATAAAAGTATTATACAAATAGGCAACCTCTCATGATGAGGCCCTTTGAGGAAAGTATGCATAAATATGTCATAAAAAATATAAAATCAAGAATATGGATAAAAGATATTAAACTTGTGCAATATTCATAAATATTGTTAGAAACATAAAAGTGGGAAGTACAGCTATCTATCTACTGAGTCAATTACATGGAATAAAATAATATAGCATGAAAATAAGCCATTGATATCCTACTTGCTATGATGAAAATAAGATTTATTAAACCCTAAATATACCGGTCAGATTGTCTCTAAATATGAATTAATCCACTAAAATAACTAATTTAACCTAATTAAGCATACTAAAATAGAAACAGTAAGGAGATTTGTCACATGTTGCAAACCGCAGCTCTGATGAGCGGTCTGCACTGTACACTGTGGTTGTCAACCGCAACTAGAAATAAAGTAATTTTACCCTCCAAATCTAGGGTTGTGGACTTGATCATCCTTGTCCAATTGATGATCAAGGGTCACCTCAATGTCCTTTGACAAGTTTGGCAGTTAAATTCCACAATTGGGCCTTTGTTCGCCCAAATTTGCATTTCTTGGCATTATAGCTCCTTAGGGCATCCATGACACAAATTAGAATGATGCTAGATGAATTGACAATGGAATAGCAACTAAACTCTCTCAGTACACTCAAGTGAGTCTACAATCCGATAGGGCTTCGTTGCTCTAATCTCCAACACATTTGCTATATCTTTGATCTAATTTGAAGGGGTACTTATAGGATTACACAAGGGCTAGGGGTGGCTTCATGGAGAAGCCAATATCAAGAATACATGGTTAAGACAGTTGGATTGGAATCCTCTAGAATCTTCCATCCTTCAACTACCTTCTTCTAGAACAAATGGTCGTTCAAACCGATTTGGCTTGGATGAAGGTCAACTAAACTTTAGTTTAGATCATAGGTGATAGTTGCGGCCTAGATTGTAGACCGTAGGTCTTATATAAAGTTTAGACTATAGACCGTAGGTCTCAACTATGGTTCATATTGTATACCATAGGTCTCAACTACAATTCAGACTAATTAGGCCAAGGAGCCCAAATTGAGTGGTTAAAACCACTGCTCTATCTTAGAAGCTATCCAATATATTCCATATGGTCTTGTAGCATGTTCCATATGAGTAGTCACCATCGACATGACACATTTTAGGTGTTTACATATGGTTTTGGAAAGATCTGAGCATAAAATGAATGGAAATTGTTAGCAAAAATTGTGATCATCCCTGATAGGGGCACCTAGACCTACAATTATAAAACTTCTAATTGGGCCATCAAAATAACTCCAAATCTCACCAAAATTGAATCATAGATTAATCTAAACATTTCTAAATGACCTATGGTAGAATTAGATCACAATTCCCTACTATTTTCTAATCATCCCTCGTAGGTTCACCTACTGACTGTTAACCGTCCCCAGGTGGGATGATTACAAATCTAAATGAAACTTGCCACCAATGCTCCAGGGATCTGGTCTAAAACTATCCTAGAGATGTTGGCAAATATGGTGAAATTACTCTCCAATATATCTGGTTTTGGAATATATTTAATGGATTTGGTATGCCCCTAAAGGTTCCTTTGAATGAAGAGGGTTTTAATGAAATATGAGGGTAAATGTGGCAACAAAGTGAGGGTAGAATTGGGAAACACTTTATTTTCAAATGCTTCAACTCTACTCCCCTAAAATTGGGTGAGCATACCTCAATTTATAGCCCAAATAGGGCATCTAGGGCAAATTGGCAAGTCTTAGCATGCAAGGCAAGTGTTGCCACTTGTCAAAACCTTTTCTAGAATTGGGTAGAAAAGGTTGCCCATTTGGGACCTCTAATTTGGAGTTTTTGGTCTCCATGACAGTATCCAAATCAATTTTTTATGATTGGGTGGAGAATATGGTAGTCAACGATTGCCATTTCTCCACCCCTTTGAATTTTGAAGGGTCTTTTTAGGGACCATCCCACACAAGGACAGTTTTGAGTTACCATCCCTGGGTGGGACAGTTACCATCTGTGACTGTCCCAGGGTGGGACGATCACAAGGATATGATCCAAAACCTCTAAAAATTGATGGGGACCTTCCAAAAAGTGCTATGGAGATCTATATTATCCTAGAGTATTTCCTAGTGGGGCCATATGATGTCGATAAGAGTGGCACATGTAGTGCACTAATAGTCTTATATGATTTACACAATTTTGGTTTCTACACATAATACTACCAATAATGATATCATAAGGAATATGATGCATTTCTTGAAATTTTTCTTCTATTTTAGGATATTATTCAGTAGATAAATTTTGACCAATAGGATATTGATTACATACTAGTTTATAATTATGCATCTTAAATATTTTTAGTACAAATCAACATATTTCCATTGATTTAACCATTACTTTGTATTTGCATGTTCCCTTATTATTTCCATGCCCAAAATAAATTTTACAGCACCCAAATTCTTTATGTTAAATTTAGAAGATAACTGAGATATTAGTAACTTTATCATCTCCTTATTGTTACCAATTAACAACATGTCATCCACATACAAAAAAATAATAGAAAAAATTTTACCTTCTTATTTCAAATACACACACGAATTTGCTTTACTTTTTCCAATCCCAAGTGTCAAAACAAACCTATCAAATTTTTTGTTCTATATTATTGGAGATTGATTCAAGTTGTAAAGGAACTTTTTCAACTTGCATACCAAGTCCTCCTTACATTTTACCCTAAAGCTTTCTATTTGTGACATATATGTCTTCATCAATTCCACCATGTAAAAATGTTATTTGTACATCCATCTATTCTATTCCAAGATCAAAAGCAACAAAAATAGCCAATAGAAATATAATTGAAGTTAGTTTAGCCACAAAAGAAAAAATCTCACCAAAGCCAATTCCCTCAACTTGAGAAAATCCTTTTGCTACCAGGTGATCTTGTACTTCTCCAAATTTTCTTCTACATTGTACTTCTTGAATACCCACTTACAACCAATCAATTTTCTTCCAAGGGGTAATTTCATCAAGTTCCATGTCTTATTTTTATTCAAGGACACCATTTATTCTTCTATAGCCCTTTTCCAAGACTTATCCTAACTTAACTGAAGTACCTCCTTTACAATATTGGGTTCTTCATAAGAAATTGATATATTAAATGCAGAACAAAGATTTAAAGGGCTATACCTTTTTGGGAGTCTTCTCACTCAATCTAATCTCCTCAAACTTGGAGTTCTAGGTTTTACATCTCCAACTTCCTTCTCACTTCTTCCTCTGAATTTTCCTCTTTAAACTCTCTCTATACTTCATCTTCTTCTGTAGTTCCAGGTTCTACCATAGGTTATTCCTCTTGTTCCAATTTTACTTAAACTATTTCAGGTTCTTTGCTTGGATGCATTTCGTGTTTCAAAACCCCTTTTGTTTCTCTAAAGATCACATTACGACTATAATTTTTTTTTGTGTTTTTGGGTTCCACAACTTATATCCTTTAACACCAATACTATAACTCATAAATATGTATTTTCAAATTTATAGTCTAGCTTAGTCCTTTTCTATTTTAGGACATACATATAAGCATTGCAACCAAAAACCCTTATATGACTGGGAGAGGGTTTCTTACTAGTCCATACTTTCTATGGAGTCTTGTACACCAAAGTTGAGGTAGTCATCTATTGATGAGGTAACAAGCAATTAACATGACTTCTACCTAGAATTTTCTTTCTAACCCTACACCACTTAGCATGCTTCTGGCCTTATATATCAATGTTCTGTTCATCCATTCTACAACTCCATTATGTTATGAAGTATACAAAGTTGTTTTTGCATTTCTATTCCATAGTCCTTACAAAACTGCTCAAATTTATTAGAAAAATACTCACCACCATTATCACTTCTTAAAACCTTTATCTTTTTCTCTATTTGATTTTCTACAAGAGATTTAAACTCTTTAAATTTATTGAAAACATCATATTTGTTCTATAAAAAAATTTACATAGGTATTTCTTGAAAAGCCATACATAAATGTAATAAAATAGATAGATTTACCTAACGATGCTACTTTTGGAGGTCCAAACACATCACTACGAACTAGATGTAAAATTCCTATAGATATTATAGCACTACTAGGAAACTTAACTCAGATTTACTTTTCAAAAATACAATGCTCATAAAAATAAAAATTTAATGGGCACTCAAAAATTTTGTCAACCATACCTTTCATTTTTAATGTTTGAATTTCTTTCTCACCAATATGCCCTGTGTTGATGCCACAACATTGTCTTTTCTACAAAAATACTTGAAGCTGCTTCTACCATATTATTATTCTCTAAAACTAAAGAGTTATTGCAATCAATACTTACAGTGCAAGCCTCAATACTGACAAAGTTTCTATACAAACTCCCCTTACCAACACTAAGACTCCACAAACCATATTGCAGTTATCCCTATTGAATACCATAGTCACACCCACATCATTCATATTATGTAATCTCAGGAAGTGTGCACCAGTATTCTACTTGAAATATTATATCAAAATAAAAGGACCATAAAGTATAGATAACATAGAAATGATAAATAAAGAAATATATTTTATTAATCCTTGCAAATATCGATTACATATCGATCCCTCTAAGGTATACCCAAGTTCGATACAATAAGATACAAGAATAATAATGGTGAAGTAGATGTCCCCTTGCAAGGGGGTGGTTCACTCTATAGACCTCCTGATATCGCACACAAACTTGTATGAAGGCTTATAGATGCCTTTGTATCCTTCTCTCATCTTGGAGGGATCTTATGCACTGAATGCCTTGAATCGGTCTTGTGAACCTGTAACCTGCGTGCATAGAAACAACTAACACAATTAGTAGTACGAGCAGTCTCTCCTGATGAGGCTTTTATTATCAGATTAAATAAACATGATATATGAGCATAATAAGATTAAAATGTAGTAAATATAAGCAATAATTGTATGGAAAACTCAAAAAAATATTAGTGCAAATGCATTACAAAAATTAGATCTATGCTAAGACTAAATAATAAAGCAAAAAGTAATGATAGATCTAAGCTAAAACAAAGGAAATGAAATCTCAAATCTAGGCCACTGCTTATCAGAGCGACGATTACTGTAGACCACTGTCGACGACAACGACCACTAAACTAAAGGGTTTACCTCAATATCTAGGGACTGTGGCAGTTGATCCCTTGCTCAAATTGATGTTCAAGGGTTAACTCTTGTGTTTGGTACACTGTTTAGCAATGAATAATAGGTAAATTTAAATATGGGTGCATAAGCATAGCTCAATCGAACAATGGTTCACTACTCCTCAAGGGGGCATGGATTCACTATCCGATCTACTATGGCTTTGTTGCACAAAATTTTGATATTCATGGATCCTTTATTTTTATTGGGAGGATTTATATGTAGACCTATCATATTTAGATCTAGATCCAGATATTAACTTCTTGGATAAGCCAAGATCCAGATTTACATGCTACTGACCATCAAAGGGGGAAGGATCAGTCATAAATTTACATTGAAGGGGTAGTTAGGAGGATCTCTGGGAGTTCCATGTCAAAAACCATTTGTAAGTAATGCAAGTGCAGTCATACTATATGATCTAGGCCCGTATTCATGGCCAAATTGTGTTTTTGTACTAGTCACTATCCAGAGCAGTGGCTAGATGTGGCCGCTCTTAGCTTCAGTGACTAATTATGGTGATCGCTCTGATTGATAGCGAGTTAAGCTTGAATGGGCTAGAACTGCCCCTTTTGAGTGGTTAGGACCAATGCTAGCTCTTGAAAATGTCCAATATCAATCATATGTCCTTCGGATGTGCCCATATGAGTAGTCTCCTAAACATAACATGTTTTAGGTGTCTACAGATACCCATTTTTGGGATGCATTGTGAGAAAACACAGCACTAAGAAAAAATAGACCACCTAGGGCCACGTTGTAGGGTGTGTGATGATCATTGATCTGATCAATATTGGATGCCCCAATCATGAGAAAAGGTGTGAATCCTAGAATCATTGCTTCCAATAGGATGGAAGGCTTAAATTTGTGAAATCTTGCCCACATCCATCAGATGATCGGGTAGCTTTAGTGCTACTATAGATCCGAAAGGAGGAGAGCTACAAGCTTAACTATCATATTTGATTTTTTCCCAGCAAAGGGTAAGCTTATGATAGTTGTTGGTAATTATTCATAATATGAACACAATTTTTTGTTGGTTTGTCGGGGGGATTCCACCGAGAGCCCCCCCCTGGGTGAACAATTTTGACATGATTAAGTGATACTTTATTGATTTTAATTATGATTGTTGATATTATGACTACCCCCTCAAACAACGAGTCGATGAGGGAAGGACAATGAATAAAGCGATGAGTTGCTTGACCAAGATGAATGATTTGGATCTTTTTAAGAGGTTTGCTTTGTTGTTACATGGCAATTCCCATTGCAAGCATGATTTCAACCATTAATAGTAATTGTACATCTCTATCCCATTGGGCGGTCCGGCCGCAATGGCCTTCTTAGAGAATCAAGATGATAGCAATTCCATTTAAGCTTGTGTTGAATCACTATGTTTGATGATCTGGTCAACGTTAGATGTCCCAATCATGGAAAGAGCATACATCATTGAATCATTGCCTTCGATGAGTTGAAGAACTTGATTTTGGTAAGCTTAAGTCAAAATCCTAGCCTTGGCGGCAATTAGGAGATAAGCTTAAGTCAAATCCTAGCCTTGTTTAAGTCTAATCCTAGCCTTGGCAGCAATTAGAAGATAAGCTTAAGTCTAATCCTAGCCTTGGCAACAATTAGGAGATAATCTTAAGTCTAATCCTAGCCTTGGCGACAATTAGAAGATAAGCTTAAGTCAAATCCTAGCCTTGGTGGTAATTAGGAGATAAGCTTAAGTCTAATCCTAGCCTTGGGAGCAATTAGGAGATAAGCTTAAGTCTAATCCTAGCCTTGGCGGAAATTAGAAGATAATCTTAAGTCTAGTCCTAGAAGAAATTAGAAGATAAGCTTAAGTCTAATCCTAGCCTTGGCGGAAATTAGGAGATAAGCTTAAGTCTAATCCTAGCCTTGGCGGCAATTAGGAGATAAGCTTAAGTCTAATCCTAGCCTTGGTAGCAATTAGGAGATAAGCTTAAGTCTAATCCTAGCCTTGGAAGCAATTAGGAGATAAGCTTAAGTCTAATCCTAGCCTTGGTAGCAATTAGGAGATAAGCTTAAGTCTAATCCTAGCCTTGATGATAATTAGGAGACTAGCTGCCTGGTTTGCTTGAATTTACTTTTGATATTTTGTTTATTTACCCCAAGCAAGGGAGTGCATGATTATTTTTGGCAATGATTCATGAAATGCGATTAACTCAATTAATTCATCAATTGTTGATTTGGATTATACATGTTGTTATTATGACCAATGGGCTTAATGGATGTCATTGGGGCATTTTGGGTGACCAAAGGGTTTATGGATACCTTTGGGGCTTTTTGGGTGACCAAAGGGTTTATGGATACCTTTGGGGCCTTTTGGGTGACCAAAGGGTTTATGGATACCTTTGGAGCCTTTTGTGAGTTGACCAAAGGGTTTATGATACCTTTGGAGCTTTTTGTGAGTTGACCAAAGGGGTTATGATTACTTTGGAGCTTTTGTGATTGACCAAAGGGCTTATGATGCCTTTGGAGCTTTTTGGGTGACCAAAGGGTTTATGGATACCTTTGGGGCTTTTTGGATGACCAAAGGGTTTATGGATACCTTTGGGGCCTTTTAGGTGACCAAAGGGTTTATGGATACCTTTGGGACCTTTTGTGAGTTGACCAAAGGACTTATGATACCTTTGGAGCTTTTTGTGAGTGACCAAGGGGTTTATAGATACCTTTGGGGCTTTTGGGTGACCAAAGGGTTTATGTATACCTTTGGGGTTTTTGTGACCAAAGGGTTTATGGATACCTTTGGGGTTTTTTAAAATTGATTGCTTAACTATTTGATTGTTTATTAGGGTAAGTATGATACCAATAATGCCCGAGTTGATGTTTAAAAATGTGTGATTTGCAATTACGTGATTTTGGACTATTAGATGCATGATGTGTTATGATTTATGGATACATTAATGGATGTAATGCCTAGATGATGATTTGATTATGATATATGGATGTGATGTATTGATGAAATGCACTAGATGGATGTATGATAGATGCTATGATCTAGATGTATAAATGCACTATGATGTATGCATATATGGATGTAATGCTTATTGTTAAATGCATGTTAAGTTTTGATTCAATTGTTATGCATTTAATTTATGTTGATATGATATGATAAATGATATGTAATACAATATTTACATGATGGTGATCTAATGTAAATGAACCTATATATTTAAGGAATGAATGTGATATTGGTTTAACAATCTAATGGGTGACACCATAGAATGTATGAATGTAAATGATAACTCTTATCATAAGAATTAATCATTTAAGCATCCATATGTGAAATGAGATGATATGATATGTATGCAATGATTTATGAGATGGAATGATTTGTTGCTGTTAGGGAATTTTTGAGGTTTTCCATGAGACTCAAACACCCTAGTTACTTCATCAAAAGTTGTATAATGACCATACAGGACTCTTGAAAGATAAAGGTTTTGTTATGAAGACCTAGATATTCATTATCCTTGTGTGTGCAAATGAATATATTAGATGAAACATAAGCATACCCCAATGCCAGGTGGGATTCATTCAATCCATTGTTGTATTGGGGATCCTCAAATATTCATCCTGATCCTAAGTTGGACTCAGTTGGATTAGACCATTAGGCGATATAGGACACCTAAAGCTAGCTCTTTTTGCAAATTGCTTAGAACTACCCTAATGCCAAGTGGGATTCATTTAGCCCATTGTTGTATTAGGGATCACTCAATGGTTTATGGAGATCGACCATTCCAAGGATTCAAGCTCTTCACCCCCTTCTTTTCTTCACATTTATTTGGGATACTTGCTCATGCTTAGTGATGAAAATCACTGTTTATTTTGAATTTTTGTTTTTCTTTGAGCAAGGGATTTATGTAGTGATGATAATCACTATTTATTTTGCTTTTGAATCTTGCTTTGTTCGGAATTTTTGCTTGTTTTGATGAAAGCAAGGGATTTCTTTAGGTAGGGGAGAATTTGTCCTTTTGCCAATGATCAAAATCCTAGACCACGCGCATCGCAAGATGAGCAAGTAAAAACCTTTCTCTTAGGATGCCTAGTACCACTTTGTAGTATTCATATTTCCCTTGTTCCAACTAGGATTTTAGTGTTTTGATTAGTGATAGGATTCTGATATATGCTAGGTACTATCCAAACTAAACCTCATCTTCTACTAGTAAAGATAGCTTTCTGTAAAGTTTGATAAAATCACTAGGTATGGTTGAGTGACCAGAAAACCCTAGTATACTCCTTATAGCAACAGGAAGGGGTTGTGTTGAAAAACACAGTTACTCACATGGGTTATGGATGATGATGGATTTGAAGATGCATGATTGAGATACAAATGTGGTGTCATTTGTAAGATTGCGAAAATAATCTATCCTAATGCAAATGCAATGAATGGAAGTGCCTATATGCAATGCAACTACCTGAATGTAAATGTGAATGTAATATGCATAATGCAAATGTTTTTGTATTTTTGCAATATTTTTGAGTTTTATTGCTTTTTGATTTTTGATATTTTCCATTGTTTTTGGACTTTTGATTTTAAATTGTTTTTGTGCTTTTGTGTTTTTTTTTGACCAAAGGGCTTAATGATGCCTTTGGGACCTTTTGTGAGTTGACCAAAGGGCTTTAAGATGCCTTTGGGGATTTTTGTGATGTGACCAAAGGGCTTTAAGATGCCTTTGGGGCCTTTTTGTGATTTGACCAAAGGGCTTTAAGATGCCTTTGGAGCCTTTTGTGATTTGACCAAAGGGCTTTAAGATGCCTTTGGAGCTTTTTGTGAGTTGACCAAAGGGCTTTATGATGCCTTTGGGGCCTTTTGTGATTTGACCAAAGGGTTTATGATGCCTTTGGAGCCTTTTGTGAGTTGACCAAAGGGCTTTAAGATGCCTTTGGAGCTTTTTGTGAGTTGACCAAAGGGCTTTAAGATGCCTTTGGAGCCTTTTGTGATTTGACCAAAGGGCTTTAAGATGCCTTTGGAGCCTTTTGTGATTTGACCAAAGGGTTTAAGATGCCTTTGGAGATTTTTGATTTTGATGTTTTCTGATTTGTTTGGAATTTTAGTGTTTTGAATTGTTTTTTATTTTTGTTTTTATTGTTTTTAAAGGGAGAAGGTATGCTACCTTAGGTACCCCTCGTGTGTGTGCCACTTAATGAAAGTGAGGAGTGTGTGATACCTTTGGAGGTCCTCACTTTGCCTCATTGAACTTGATGTGGATGATGGGGAAGGTACTTTACCTTTAAGACCCCTAATGTGCATTGTGTTTGATGCATTGTGATTGGCTTGGCTAGGAGTAATAGAAACTGACCCCCCTATTGTGATGTGTAATTTTATGCAATGCCAATATCTCGATGAGATGAGATGAGTGCAAGCAAAATGTTAGATGATGCCACAGGTTGCATAGATCGATTTTGATACTCTTGTTTCTCTGTTACAACACTGATCATTCCCACAAACTCTTGGGGAGGCATATTAATGTGCACCTGATTAGGTTGCTCGACTTGGTTGGCAGGTGCTATGTTTGCTTCGTGTGCATGCAAGGGGTCTTGGAAGACTCCTATCTGAAGCTCTTGCCTCTCGATCATATCTTGTACTAAATCTCTAAAGGGATGACATGTTCGTATGTCATGACCCCTTTGTTGATGGTACACGCAATATAGATTTTCTCTATGCACCTTTGATCTACGCTTATTAGGTTTCAACTGATGGATCTCCAAGAGATTGATTCTTTGCATCTCATATAATCGATCAAAGAGTGATGTTAATATCTTTGGAAAATCGATATATTATCATTGTGGTTGACGTTGTTGACCCTGTACCTGATTCTATTGCATATGATTTTGGGCTAGAGGAGGTTGGTCTTGGTAATTATGTCGTACTGGTAGAGGTGGTGCTACCTGGTTTGAGGATTTTGGGATACTCAAAACAACTTGATTGACTGGGGCTGCCTTTTGTTGCATGTTGCCACCTTTAATATTCTTGTTTGGCCATTCCCTTTTGTGGAGTTGAATATCACCTTCCTCGATCTTGATGTCCTCAATAACCTTGGCCTGTGCTAAGGCCTCCTCGAATGTTTGATACTATTGTAATTGCAAGAGAAGCGATATTTGTTTTGAACAGCTTCTTGTAAACATCCGAATGAGCTCTATTGTTGGTAAGGTGAAAGGTAATTTTGACATCACCTTCCTCCATTTATTGCCATACTCAATGACTAGCTCATCATCAAGTTGATGAAGGCTTGCCAAGTCAGTCAAGTTTATTGTTTTCTTAGCACTAGAGGCAAAGTGTTCCAAAAATAGCTTGACCAATTGCTCAAAGGTGTTTATGCTATGATGTGGTAGATGATTATACCATTCCAAAGCATCCCCAACTAGCATTGTAAGAAATATTCTCAACATAAAGGGGTCATTGTCTTGAAAATGGAAGCACGTATTGATGAATATTGTCACGTGCTCTTGTGCATCTTCATCATATTTGAATTTTTCAAGTTGAGGCATCTTGAAATTTGATGGGTATGTCAGTTATGACATTGATGGATGCAAAGGCTAGTTTCTAAGATTCTTTAGTGTAGGTTTTTGATAAATAGACCTTTGGTTTTAATTTTTGAATGAATTTATCCGATCAGCTAGCACTTTGTATGGCCCTGATGAAATGATATGATCTTCTTGTTGTGGCCCTTGATTAGGTAGAGGAGGCCGCTTTTGATGTTGAGGTTGACAATAAATGTAATCATTAGGTACCTCATCATAAATGGATTCAGGGTAAGCATCCACTTCTTCCTGATGTTCCCATTGGGACTCTTCATATGATTCCTCATCGTATTGATCTTGGTACTGTTGAGGAGTATGAGGTTCTTGATGATAACTAGATAATGGCCTTTGATGTTGAATGTGATTTTGGCATGGCCAAGGGGAGAGACCTCGAGATTGCACTGGATGCCTTATGCATTGTTGCATCCTCTGGATGCTAGGCGTAAGCACCACTTTATGTAATGCATTTTGCACTTTCTCTTGTTGTATCTTTTGTTGTTCTTGTATCTTTTGTTGATACAACCTTTGTAGGTGTGCTCATTGCGAGTCCACCCCTTGTTGATTTAATTTTTGTTGATCCAACTTGAGTTGATCCACACATTTTTGTTGGTTAAGTTGTGGCCTCAGTGCCTAATGTGTGTGATCCTATTGTTCAATTGTATGGGGGCTATGTACCCTCGTATTGGAAATACGAATGGGTTTGTCATGTATTTTCCCCCTAGTAGGATCTATTACTTGTTTTCCACACTCCCTAAAGGTTGCATTGACCTGATACTCTAGTTTATGAGTAGGCTCTGTATAGTCTGACGATGCAGATATGCAACATGGTTGCCCCACGTACTCTTCACGAGGAGTAGGAGGGTGACTTGGGTCCTCTTCCTCATCTATGAGGAATGCCACATATTAAATCTTAGATGTAATCTCTATATATTCAGACTGCATAGAAGCACAATGTGTATACATAGAATTCTCTCTATGAGGAGTAGGGGGATGACTTGCTCGATCAAATGGGGTGGTTTGTTCATCCAGGCTAGGCCATGGTGTGCTCTCATTTTCATATTTCAATTGATGTATAGAGCAAGCTAGGATGTGAGCTTGTGACATTGACCTACTAGGCCCCTCAATAGGTGGATTGTTCCTTATATAGAATTCTATCAAGGTGTTCAAGTCAGGAAGGTTTCCTGGAGGACCTATGGGTGCTTCCCTAATAGGGATATCTCAAAGGTTTGACCCCTTATGGATGGTATTGATGTTATGATAAAACATGGGATGCCATTCAGGGATGGGCTATTTCCTCTAGGCTGATTTGGAGGTGTTCAGTGGTTATGGAACCTAATTTCGTCTCTAGATTGGAGGTCTTTCTCATCATGGGAGGTCTCTCGACCATAATTTTTGTTATAAAAATATTTTACTTTTCAAAAAAAAGTTGGGAGTGTTATATACCAAAATGACCAGTGTGATGAGTTGATCACAATGGGCTAGGACTCCAAAAAGTGACTTTCGGGTCAAAATTTTGTATTTTTGAAATAATTGGCCAACCACGGCTCGTGGGGAAATGCCCACTTTTAGGATTTTTTGGAAAATTTTGAAGCATGAAGAGTTAGGACTCAAAATTTTTGGGAGAGGTGCACAAGGCGCTAACTAAGACAACAAAATAAATTTGGCAATTTTTGGAGTTGTCTAGCCCATTTTATGATTATTTTAGTGCAGTTTTTCCCTATTTTTGGCTTCGAAAATAGAGTAATCATAAAACCAAAATAACCTTTTTGTTATAGCTTTGATTTGCATGATTCTCGATCCCTTAGATGCAGAATCAAAAAGTAGATTTTTAATTTCTTTTTTTCCAATAAATTTCTTTGAAAATTTAGGGTTAGGGTTTGGTCCTAGATCAAGGATCTTAGGTTGATTACCCAAACAATAAAGAAACACACAAAGCAAACAATATGATTATCTCTTTTAAGAATTAAATGTGTGTCCTAAAACTTGTTTCAGTGTGTTTCTGATTTGTTGAATATCTTAGACTATCATCGTGTTTTGAATTTTTTGATGATATACTCAGATTGTTTAAAGGATTTCACCTATATACTCACACAAGCCAAATATGGTAGTGAAGTCCATACTCAATGAGGTAGCATAGGTACTACCAACCCTCACCCAGCACATCATGTGCAATGATACACCCCTCCAAAGAGGAGTGCGTGCTATTTTGCACGGATAGGATAGTTCTTGGGTCGGCCTTGGCCATAGACGGGTCCCGATGATACAATTTCAAGTGAGCCAACCAAGTGGTAATGACATCCACTGTTGGTCTCGATCAACGGGTTGGATGTGAGAGCCCAACGCCGCTGATGTTAAAAATAAGATGTGATGTGTGTGGGGTTCTTTTTAGATTTTTGCATAAAGGAAAACAATGCATCAAGAAGCATTCATGATTTTTCTCCTACATGCCTAAGAAAATAATATTTTATTTTCAAAAAAATACATGTCTAAGTAATTCAATGAATTTCAGAAAATGCATTTCTATTTCATGAAATAATGGCCACTGGTTGGGCCCCATGCAAGCAAGCTCTACAAAAAAAACCTAGCATGCTGAAGACTAGGGCAGATCTGAAACCAAAGGTTCATTGTTCCTAGCAGCGACTAAAAGAAAACTGAGAAAACTAAGAAGTTTTATGAATTTTTATTTTAATGTTTTTTCTATGTTTTCCTAATTAAAATGATATTTTTCCTACTATATTATAGAAAAAACTTACATATAGAGAAAGGAAAAATAGTAGAGAGTCACCCCAATGTAAAATCCACACCTGATGAAGCACAAACTGACCTCTGTTGCACTTTTTATGTTGGTCGTTGTTGACTACAGCGGCCACTATTGGCCGCTATATTCAAAAGCAGACTCTATATGCTAGTCATTGTTGACTAGAGTGGCTAGACCTACACATAAAAAACACATTAAAACACCAAAAAAATAGCTAAAAATAGAAAACTAGGTGGGGGTCCCACCGTGATCGCCATTTGTGCGACCTCAGGAAGTGTGCACCACTGTTCTACTTGCAATATTATATCAAATGAAATATCCTAAAGTATAGATAACACAAAAATGATAAATAAAGAAAGATCTTTTATTAATCCTTGCAAATCCTGGTTACATATCGGTCCCTCTGAGGGATATCCAAGTTCGATATAATAAAATACAAATAGAATAATGGTAAAGCAAATGCCCCCTTGCAAGGGGGTGGTGCACTCCGTAGGCCTCCTGATATCGCACATGAACTTGTATGAGGGCTTATAGATACCTCCTTCTCCTCTCATCTTGGAGGTATCTTATGCACTGAATACCTTGATTCGGTCCTGTGAACCTATAAGTTGTGTGCATAGAAATAACTAAACATAATAGTATCATGGGTAGCCTCTCCTGATGAAGCTTTTATTAGTAGATTTGATAAACATGATAGATGAGCGTGATAATATTAAAATGCAGCAAATATAAGCAATAAATGTATGGAAAACTCAGAAATTTTAGTGCAAATGCATTACAGAAATCAAATCTATACTAAGACTAAATAATGAAGTAAAAAGTAATGACAAATCTAAGATAAAACAAAGGAAACAACACCTCAAATCCTAGCCACTACTTCTCAGAGCGGTCATGATTGTAGGCCATTGTCGATGACATCGACCACTAAACTAAAGGGTTTACCTCAAGATCCAAGGGTTGTGGTAGTCGATCCCTTGTTCAAATTGATGTTCAAGGGTCACCTCTTGTGTTTGGTACACTGGTTGGTGGTGAAGAATAGGTGGATCTGAATACAGGTGAGTAGGCGTAGCTCAAGCGTACAACCCTTTATTGCTCCTCAAAGGGGCATGGATTCACTCTTCGATTTTCCAGGGCTTCACTGCACAAAATTCTGATATTCATGGATATTTTATTTTTCTTGGGAGGATTCATATGTAGACCTCCTAGATTTGGATCTAGATCTAGATCTTGGCTTCCTGGAGAATCCAAGATCCAGATCTGCATGCTACTGACCATCAAAGAGGGAAGGATCAATCACAAATTTATATTGAATGAGTAGCCAAGAGGATCTCTAGGATATTCATGCCAAAAAATATTTGTAAATAATGCAAGTGTAGTCAGACTACATGATCTAGGCTCATATTCATGGCCAAAATGTGTTTTGGTGCTAGTCATTATCCAAAGCAACAACTAGATCTATTCGCTCTCAGCTTCAACCTCTAATGATGGAGACCACTCTGATTGATAGTGGCTAATCTTGAATGGGCCAAAATTGCCCCTTGTGAGTAATTAGGACCATTTTTGGCTCTTGAAGAGGTACAATATTAGTCATATGGGCTTCGAATGTGCCCATATGAGTAGTCTCCTAAACATGACACATTTATAGGTATCTACACATATTACTCATGGATATCAAATTCCTTACCAAACTTGGAATATGCAACACACTAGGAAGGGATATAATCCTTCCATATTTTAACCTCAACTTGACTCTTCCTTGACCTATTATTTTATATGTTGAATTATCTTCCAAGAAGACTTCACCTCCATTTATCTTTTCATATTTATAGAACCCCTCCCTATGAGGAGTCATATGAAAGGAAGTGTTTTTGCCACTACACAACTAACCCCAATTTGAGAACCCACTTGAAATATTGGGTGTAATTTGAATTTTTGTTTGCATCAAGATCTTTGAAAACTCGCCTACACCAAGATTTTTAAAAAAAATTATTACATTGGGACTTTGAAATTGTTTGCATTTTATATTCTAAAGACTTGAAATTAATTAAAGTGATTTGGATTGAATATTCTGGAATATTTACATTATTATGGATTGAATATTTCAAAAAAATTGAGTTTCAAAGGTTTAAAATTTTAAATTTCATTTTAGGGTTATTCAAATGTATCACTTTTGCCCTACAATTTGATGAAAATTTTAAATCGGCATAAATCTTACCACAAACCTCTATTTGAGATGATTTAAAGAAATATCTTGACATCATATTCGCAATGGTACCAAATTTTTAGAATTTTAGACTTGAATTATTTCTAGAAATAGCAATTTTCCAAAGTAGCTTATGAAATTCTAAATGCAATATCTCATGATACACAATTAATATTTGAACTTTCTTAGCAAATTTGGATACCCATTTGGTCCATTTAGAAACATGAATTTTTTTGTCAAATTTTGGGTACTTTTATTTTTGACTTTTTTTCAAACCACATGAATTAATGAGCAAAATCCTGACAAGGAAAATTACAAAAATTTGTTGGGTTCAATGGAAGATAAGAAAAAATACATAAATTCATTGGATTTGAAAGAACAAAAATTTGTTGCTTTATAGAAAATGCGCTCAACTTACAAAGGAGGGAGAGAAAACAAAAATGCACTCAACTTCCAAAGAAGGGAGAGAAAACAAAAGTTCGCTCAACTTACAAAGGAGGGAGAGAAAATAAAAATGAGCTCAACTTACAAAGAAGGAAGGGAAAAAAAAAAAGTTCGCTCAACTTACAAAGGAGGGAGAGAAAATAAAAATGAGCTCAACTTATGAAGGAGGGAGAGAAAATAAAAATGCGCTCAACTTACGAAGGAAGCAGAGAAAACAAAAATACGCTCAACTTACAAATAAGGGAGAGAAAACAAAAATGCGCTCAACTTAAAATGAAGGGGGAGAAAACAAAAATACACGTAACTTACAAAGTAAGTGAGGGAAACTTAAAACTTATCCCAAAAGGACCATTTTCAGCGGATTTGTGTTTATCCCAAAAAAGTTGATTTCCAAAAATAAGAAATGAGTTTTCTTTGCAAAAGTAGTGCAAATGAGATTTCTCGAGCAAACAATATTTTGAGAGAAATGAGTTTCTTTGCAAAAGTAGTGCAAACAATATTTTGTGTGATTCTTTATAAAATGAGCTAAAATGAGATTTCACGTCTCTTTGTAAAATGAGAAAAAATCTGATTTTAAATGAGATTTCACGCGACTCTTTGTAAAATGAGCAAAATTTTGATTTTCTTATTCCTTTGTAAAGTGATCAAAAATAAGATTTCTTTGAAACCCAAGCTATCTTGAGATAAAAAGTTATCAAATGGATTGTGTGATCACCTCTACTTGCTCATCACCTGGATTCAATCTTGTCGATCACCTCTACTTGCTCATCACCCGGATTCAATCTTGCCCATTCATTTTTTTAAATGATTAATTCAACTTCATAACCGTAAAGCCTTAAATTTTAATTAATGAAGAAAACCTTAGGCAAATATTTTAATTAATTAAAATAATTAAGTTCTAAACCTTAGACTTGGACTTAATATTTTTGGATATTTTTATTAATAAGAAATATTATCATAAAAACCCTAGTATTAAGTTTAATACTTGATACTTTTTTAAATCAGATTCTATAAAAGTAAGTTACAACAATAACCTCACAATATTTTTGAGGATAAAAGCATAGAAGGATGAGTTTAAAAAATTATAAAAGCATTACCAATAAATAATAAGTAGTATTGTTTGACAGAGGTTCTTGAATGGTTCACACACCCTTATATTGCAAATTCACACCACCATAAGGACTCAATATCAAAGCTCTAATACCAATTCAAGTAAAACAACTTCAAGAAATATAGTAATAGTAGTAGCAATCCAATAATGCATAATAAAAAATATATAATGATAACAATAATTCTAGTCCAATTGCCAATAAACCAAATATGCAATCATCAAATTCTAGATTTAAATCAATACAAATCCTTAGCCACTTAAAGAGGATAAAGTATCATAGCCACTTGGAGAGGGGGAAGTCTCATATGTGCTATAGAGGTGACTTTGATTTAAATATGAAAGATGATTCTAAGTACCACATAACTCTTTCTATTTATAGACTAAATCAACATTAACCCTAACCCTAATGCTTAAGGGATGGCTATCTAAACCTAAGTCTCAAGCTAATAAAAATAAATATAGCCAATGTTTTCATACTGGAGCCATTATAATGGAATTTCATAAGAAGATCATTGAATCCATAGAACACCTTGTGACCTAGAAAGAGAACCTAAAGTTAGAGATAAATATTTGGAAGATAAAAATTCAAAGGTCAAAGTATATGTGATGTTCATGTTTGGACTAGAAGAGAGATGTTCTTCAAAAGTAATGGAATCAAATTTTAATACAAAAAAATCAATTTTATCCTAGAGGGAATGGAATATATAAGTTTTAAAGAATTTATTAAAGTACCTCTTAAAAGGGTTCTACCTCACTAAAGAGAAAATTTTAGAACAAAACACCATTCATCCAAATGGGTATGGATGCATTTGCAAGCCCTAAAGGTGTTCAAATGAGTTTTGATGAACGGACCATACTAAGGAATAGAGAGGTCATTATTCTAAAAAAATTGTGATTTCCTATGTTTTTAGGGAATAATGTCAAGGTAGGGCCCATATTCCAATAGTTTGAGAATGTGGAAGATGATAGAAAATATTTCAAAGAAATACATCAGGAAGCACCACTACCACCTAATAAGGAACTATTATTTGATCCCATGGGAGCAATAAAACAAACTAGTTATAGCCACAAAAAGTCACCATGGGATTACATAAAAATGAAAGAAGTCATAATTCCAAAAGTTCAAGTATCCACCCTAACTTGTAACCCCAAGCTATGACATCTCCATAATCTTTAATATCTTGTATAATTCCTTCTTTTTCTTGACTAGTGCAAGATTTTCCTATTAACACGTTTTGTGAATTTTCACTAGTCCCTATATTGATAGTATCGCATGCATCATTTTGAAAAGAAGCTTTACTGCATTAATTACTTCTATAATCAATATCAAACTGTTTTTCAAGAGAGACCATACCTTTAGGGATTAAATTTGTTTTAAATTTTACCTCTCAATATTCTTCTACTTTGTCTTGTATCCTTTCATCTTCATCAATAACCTGGTTTTCAAAAATACCAGAATTAGTAACAAAATTAAAAATATGTCTATCATCCTCAAACACTTGGAAATTTTGCACATTATCAAGTATGGATGGACAAGCTACTAATTCTATGAGAATTTTCTTAAGTTTTCTATTCTCCATGGATTTTAGTGTACTTGCTACCACTGCCAAAGAATTTGCAATTCTATTGCTCTTTCTAGAAATCAACTTAATATTAAAGGCATGAAATTCATAAATTAAATCTCTTACTCTATTTCTATAGTGGATCAACCTTTTACCATGACAAGCATATTGACTTTTCACTTGTTTAACCACCAACTCAGAATCACCTAGCACTTTTAAGCACTTAATATTCTTTCTCAGAGCTAACGACAATCCATATATCAATGCTTCATATTCTACCGTATTACAGGTGCAAAGGAATAGCAATCTATAAGATGCTAGACAATACTTTCCTTTGGGGATAATTATTTCAACTCTTTCTCCACTACCTTACCTAGACTTAGATCCATCAAACTTAAGAGTCCAGATCAAATTCTCATATTTACTTTGCTTACTTGGTGATACCTCAATCTCAGATTTATCTATGCTTCGTTTGGTTTCAAGAGTATAGACTCCTAATTCTAATTTATTATAGAGAACTTCATTGGTTTTATTGTAATATGTAATGAGCTCTGAGTCTTGGTTCTATTTCTATTCTAATCTAGTTTGTAACTCCTCTCCAAGGCAACCACATGTGAGAGAAATCAATGGTCATATATCCATTCAAATTCCTTGACCAATCTCTACTGGCTAACATTCCATATCTGTCTGGGATATCTACTACTTGTATGTCTATGTACTGTTGAATTCTTGACATTGATGATAACTGTATATGAACATGCTTTAGCATTCCAACCACATTAACTTTTATTTTATCCAACTAAACTACTACTCTATAAAAAGTAGATTTCAAACCTAACCTTTGGTAGATAACATGTGGCATGATATTCCTTGAGGTTCCTGAGTCAACAATATAATTGTGCAATTTCTTACCTACAATTATAATAATCAATAGGAAAGGAGGGGCTTCCCCTTTGTCCTTTCATGATACAAATTAAGCATCTGTGGTTTTCTTGGATTTAATTTTATTTTGATCACTAAATACTTTTATTAATAGTTCTTGATGGTCAGTAAGTTGTGCAACATCAAACAAGGATATGTTTACTTTTGTTTTCTTTAAATCTTCTACAATGTTATATGCAGGTTTATCCTGTTCTAAACCCTTGTGTGGTTGTGGTGGGACACATCCTTAGGTGGATTGGTATTATTATTAGCCTGATAATTAGGAGGAATGGAAGTATGATTAGGTGGAGTAGAGAAAGTAACTGGAGCTTTACCTTTGTTTCTAAGCATGTAATTATGAATTCCTCTTTGGAATTGCATATAGACTTGTACTTCTTCTAAAGATCCATCATATACGTCTTTGTCTCCGTCTGAAGATTCAAAGGTCTCCACTACTAGGGTTGTTCCATTACTAGTGCTAGCTTGATTAGCATTATCATCATTAGGCACTAATTCTATGCTTTCCATTTCTTTTTGTAGTATATATAAAGCAGTTTTAAACTCATGACAGTCATTTTCACTATGTTTTGTAGTGGAATGCACTCTACACCAATTTTTTAAGGCCAAGTCAAAAATATTGACTATGGTATTAGCCAATTTTTTATTGGTAGTAGTGTTGGACTGGTTGGCAATTGGATTGGGTACTCCTCCATTATTTGGATGAGTGTTCCATTGGTGGTTGACTCTTTGAAAATTGAAGTTCCTATTTTGATGTGGATTATTAGGAGAATTTTGAGGTACATGCTTCTGTAGTTGAACCATATCATTTCTAATATTTTGGACAAATCTTTATAGATTTTTAAGTTGTGAATTGGAATGTCTGGTAGTCTGGCTTGTATTAGCCTAATTTGTAGTATTATTGTTGGCTATAGTGGGATTCAATAAGGTAGGTGCATTTTGATTTTGAGTAGCATTTAAAAATAAAATGATATTCTGATTAGGATTGACATTTAGGAATGTTGGTATATTCTGAGTAGGTGTAGTATTAAAAAATCAGATGTAGTTGAAGATGGCTTAAGGGGCGGAGAGGGGGAGGGTCCTGCTCCCTCTCCTTGCTCCCCCTCCCCTAGTTATTACCCAGTTCCTAGCTCATCATGGGTCATCCCACTCTAGGAATTCTTTTGTAGTAGATGATCTCCTTGGGGGAGATCCTTGCCCACTTTCTTCTCCTTTCCCAGTAGTTTTGGAATTTTCCTGCTTGAGTCATTGGCCTGGTGCATCCCATGGTTCTTCTAGGTTTTCCTACTTATTTATGGGATCCTTTTCCTGATCTCCCTCAAGATTTTCCCTAAGGTTTTTTCAGAGGTTGTTTTACTTGGAGCCGATTCCCGAGGCTTTCTCGATCTGAGGTGGTTGTAGGTTGGGTTTTCGACTGCTTCTTTGGGCATCTTATGATGTCCTCAATTCTTCGGGGTTGGTCTAGGGGGACTAGTTTCCTCGTTTCCAGTGACTCCTCTTTGGGATGCCTTTGGTTGTTGGCGATCCCATTCCTTTGGGTGGGGCCCTTTTTGGTTTCCTGTTTGAAGGCTTCTTCTTGCTAGATATGCTATTTGGTGGACACTCAGAGCATTTTTTGGCCTTGGGGGTGGGCCTCTTCCTGTGCTTGAGTTATTCCTAGTCCCAGTACCAGTTCCCTAAAGTTATTCATGAGTAAGGATGGGGGGTTCCTTTTCCTTTCTGCTAGGGTGCTTAGGGTTTTTTGTTGCATATCTCGATCTTGGGGAGGGGACCTATGATCATTGCATGCAGACCCCTGGCTCCCTCAGTTTAGGCTTTCGAGGATCCCATATTTGTGTTTGCTATCACTTTTTACCTAGGCTCCATAGGTTTTTCATTTTAGTTTCTTGTTCAAGGGCTTCTACTTTTTGGTCCTACTTCTCGATGGACTCTTAGAGCATGTTATTGGCCTTGGGGGTGGGCCTCATCCTATTCTTGAGTTGTTCCCAGTCCTAGTTCCAGTTCCTTAGAACTATTCATGAGTAAGGATGGTGGGTTCCTAGTCCTTTCTATTGGAGTGCTTGGGATTTTCTTTTGTATTTTTTGGTCTTGGGGTAGAGACCAATGCGCTTGCAATTGTGGTCTCTTCTACCTCCTTCAATTTTGACTTCTGAGGATCCTTTCTTTGCACCTATTTTTGTTGTCCCTAGCTCCGTCCAGCTTCCTTGTAGTTCAAATTGGTTTTTATGGGGATATCTTGGCTTGTAGATATCCCTAATAGTGTTGTTCTATTTCACAGGATCAAATGGAGGCTACCCATTGTTGTTTCTCTTAGGGTCCTAATTCCATTTCCTAGGCTATCCCACTGTTGCACCCTAGATTGTATTTTTTGTTGCTTTTTGCTTTGCTCACACGACTCCTTACTGCTCTGCTACACCTTGGGTTGCATCTCGGGCCATCCCTATGGGGGGATCCTCTCCAAATTTCCAAACTCAAAGTTCCTGCTTCTGGTTTCCGAGTAGGATATCTAGTTTCAGGATATTCTTGGTCTTCCCGCTCTCCCTACTCAAGTCTGGGCAAGAATGCTTTTTTACTTTTCCCACTACAGGTTGAGTGGGACTCAATCTTCCATAATGCTTGCTCAAATGTAGTTATGGTCTAATGGGGAGTTTTTTGAAGATCTAGGGTGCGCTACATCCACCCTCGGATGAATCCCAAACTGACAACAACGAGAGGATGGTGTTCTTTGGTGATGTGGGTCTCACTAGTTGGTACTAGAATCTGGTCTCTCTGCTGGATCAAGGGTTTTTTCTGGTTTTTTCCCTTTTTGTTTATGTTTATTTCCATGTACTAAGGCAATGCCTAAGAATTTGGTGCTATGACCCTTTTTGTTATAAGGTTTTGGGATCCTCTTAAAAAACCTATTTTGTATATAAACTAAACTTACCAAAAAAAAATCAAATGTAGTCTGCACATTAGTTTCAAAATTCTTATGAGCAATAAACTGGTTATCTACGTATTATGGAGTGATAGGATGGGTGGGATTGGTAATAGGATTATGCGATTGATTAAAATTTGCATATGATAGGGTATTTAGCATTGACATATGTTGTGTAAGGGCTTTATTAATCGTTGGTACTTGATTGAATGCATTTGGTTATCCTAGTGAAGGTAATTGACCTATTCCAAAACCTTGAGGTATTAATTGTTGTTCTATGATCAAGGCCTCACTATATGCCATGGGTAGAGTGGTAATATGAGGTGCTCTCCTTACAAACATGGATGTAAGAGGATCTAAAGCTCTAAAGTACATCTATACAATTGCATCAACATTAAGTGTGTAGGGTGGAGTTGGTTCGTTATACAACTTGTGGAATCTGGTATTGAATAGCCTTAAAGGCTCATTGGGCTCCCTTCTAGCTATTGCAAACTAATGATATATGATAGTAGGATCTATGAGTAATCTAAATTAGCTAACAAATATTACTTCTAAATCAGCCCAAGAAGTGATAGAATTAGTAGGTAGACTGATGTACCAATCATATGCTAGTTCATCCAATGTAAGAGGGAACATTCTACAAGCAACATCTTCATGTTCAACCTATAATCTGATCAAAACATATTTATATATTTGAATGTGTTCTTTAGCTATTCTAGCTCCATCATATATGTACCTAGGTAGATATCTCTCTGCATTCTTTGGCATATCATGGGTGGGTCCACGAATACTAAGTGGATTACTGCCACCTAACCAGGGTATAAATGCTACCATTGGGATGCTTAAGGGGTTGACAAGTGGATCAATATATGGTATGATGGATTGTGATGAAGTATTAATAGGAGGAAGAGTGCTTGACTTACCTTTTTCTTTTTTGGGTCTTCTAAGAAGGGGAAGACTACGAAATTCAATCACTTTCAAAGGCCTTAGACCTGGTGATAATAATCCTTGGTTTCAACTTTAACAATCAAGCAAATATAGTATGTATGAAAGATATAATAATTTCAAACAAGTATTCAAAGAAAACTGAGAAATAACAATAAAGAGTAACAACAAATAAAATATATCAAAATGTAATTTAGAACTATTATAGCAGAATTATAGAATTTAGCCTAAAATCTGGCTAATTAGTTGCAGGTCCTCCTCCTAGCACCATTTTCTGTTGAGTGATATATCTACCCAATTGCAAACATATACCAACAACTATGACTCATTCAAGAAGTCCTCTCTTGAAAGGAAATATAAATTGTCCCCAAGGTTCCGATAAGGTTGGTCTAACCTGTTGTTCAAAAATTCAAAGGAAAGTACAAAAATATCTAGAATATTCAAGGCTACATGTAACTATTACAAGGGTGAATGATTAATTCTAATTTTATGGTTTGAATTCAAGTTCAATCTACTACAATTATAAAATATCAATTTTCCTATTCTTGACCAATTTCACAATGAATTGTACATAAAGAACAAGATTCTAGACCTGTTACCTTATGATTATGATTTTTAGATTCATTCAAAAGATATTCTGAAGACTTAGAACAATACAGTGCACATTCATGAAAGGAAAGCTTCAAAACATCAAACTAAACTACTTCTATTCTACTTGATTATCAAATAAAATCAAAAGTAAAGTGTTAGAGAAAGAAAATAAAACAAGCCATTATAATCTTGAAGCCTTATACTGAAATTTGTTGAAGCAACAAATTCTAAAATCAAACCTACCTAGCCTGATCAGCATTCACATAATTTGAGACCAAGACGGTGTTATATTCAAAGGGAAGAGGAACAATGTACTAAAATTGACACAAATGTAACCACCATAATCATGCACAGATTACACCATGAATCCTAATACATTGTATTGATAAGATATTCAATGATTACACTCATATTTTCTTACATCAGATGATTGCAAGAATAACTCTCCAAGTACAATGCCAGGGATGCAGATGCTCATGAAACTACAAAAGAAAAAAACTTCTAAAATGTTTATTGCTAAAATCACACCCGACCCTTTGAAATGGGGTTTCAATGTCTATTAATAACCTTACAATTTTAAATTTCAATGTTTTACAATGGTTTTACAATTGTATTTTTGTGGTTTACAATGGTAGATGAGTTGTATGTCATTGTCTGGATAGATGATGTGTCATCTTGAGGTTCTTTTTTGTTTAGATCTATAATTTTAGGCATTGATTTTTGTAACTACCTTGGAAGTTTCTCTCTAAAGATAGGGTAGTTGAATCATCGTGCTCCAGGAAGTTTGAAATCAAGTCCAAGTTTAGTGAATGTAGCTCCAATGCTTCGGCTTTCAATATATTTCACATCCTACTTCGGTCACCAGTCATCCTTCAACTCTCATTCTCTTCGACTGGTTTCTGCAACTTGCTTGGCTTTAATGGCTTCCAACTGGCTAAGCTTCAATCTAAGCCATAATTTGTTCTTGCAGCAATGCTCCATGGTAGATCTTCACTGGATCATTCTACAAACTCCCAGATCTCGTTGTTTCATCCCCATGTACGACATTTTGTGTTCCCATTTTTCTGGTTCAATTACCTGTAACACAAAATAAAGGATCAAATTAAAACTATGGCAAAAAAAATCCGTTTATTACTATTACTATTATTATTGATTATTATTAAATTTATTAATTGATTTTATAATGTCAGACATTATAATCTCTTTAATTTTTTAATTTTCTATTATTTTCTAAGTTTTTGCTTTTAATTTTATGTTCACATTATTATATTTATATTAATGAACCATTTCAATTTTTTATACCAAGAATTGGTAGAAAGAAAAGAGGACAATAGTGTGCAAACAGAAAGAAACACATATTTAGTGATAGATATCCTAACTAGTTTTTAAGAAGATTTATTATAATATTTAATAAGCAATGATCAAAAAGATCTGTTTATATAAAAATATCTATTTTGCAGGTTTATGGTTGCATCAAGAGAGAAATGACTATTATTTCTATAAACCCTATCATTGGATATAATTTCACTACTATTGCTTTGGCTAAAAGGTTGCATGTTTAGAAAAAAAATTAAGGATATTAAGCTTAAGGGTAAGAACGTTCAAACTACTATGGATAAATGTCTTATACTAAAAATTTTATGTCATTGAGATAGATAATATAGATATTGTTCTTGGTTTTTCTTGGTTAAATTCTTTAGGTATTGTTAATATTAATATACAAAAGAAGTTCATGAAGCTCTAGTACAAGAAAAATAAAATAATATAAGATATTTCTCAGTGTAAGAGATAAGGATCCAAAGAAAAACAATAATATGTTGTAAGGAAACAAATTGAGAAAGAAGTATTAGAACCTAAAAGAAAATCTAAGAAAATACTAGCAACAATAATGACCATGGAAGAAACAACACCATCAAAGTTCATGGGAAAAACTGACTCAAAGTCTAAGAAAGACATAGAAAAGCACAAGGACACCTCCAATGAAGGGCACGAGAGAACAAAATGTGGAGTCATAAAAGGTAGAAAATTAGGTAGATGTTACAACATACTGCCATCCATACTACCAGGAGCGGCAACAATATTCTGGTTCTATATAGAATTAAAAGGGCACAAGTATGGTAGTGTTTGGCAAAAAAAGTGTTAGCTTTTGGAGATGTATATTAAAGGAAATGCAACCACAAGATGTGAAATAAGTTATGATTACTATATAATAATGACATTATAATATGCAAGAAAATAATAAGATAAACTTAACTCAGTAATATGTTATTAATGAAAACTCACAAAAATAGTTCAATACAATATAATGGAGGACTTGAACACTCCAAAATTTTGAATAAAGAACTACATTGTACCTACTCACTACTATAGTAACATTGTCTCTCTCTCTCACTCAGTATCACTATCTCTATCCCTCTTAAAGACCTATATAGAAAGATATGTACCTTAGACTTTACTCTACCCATGACTCTTAATATACCTTCTCCTATGACTCGTGTACATGTGGACTATATGCACATTTACATCATTGCATATTCTAACACTTGTGCATTTATTACTTACATGAAGTAACTATTCAAACCTTACTCTAAAGTAAACTCATACTCTGGTTATGTACCCAAGGTGGTACATTGACATGTACCCAATAATGTAATATATGCTAACAAAAAGCATAGTGATTTTGTTTTTCAAAGTGGTGCAGTAGCATCCATGAACAAGTGGACCCATCATTCAAGTTACCAAAGTAGAGCAATAGAAGTGTGGAGCCAAAAAAGAATCATGGATATTTAAATGACAATAGCAAACAAGCATTAATAAAAAGAAATGTTTATTGCTAGCAAAAATATGCTTCCAACATATAGAACAAAGGATTACTTCCAAACATTCAAATGGAATAATGTCATATTGGCATCAAAATAAACACCATAAATCAAAATTTTATTGGGATGGATGGATGATCGAGGTCGAGACCAGTTTACAAGAAGGCTCAAGAGATCCTATTATATAGTCTTCTCATGTTTTGAAGACAAAATATTTTGTAGGGGAGTTGTAATGTTATGTACCTAAGATAATAATTTAATATTATAATAAATATAATTATCCCATGTGTGGAGAAGTGATAGAGGTATGTAGTTAAGTATTATAATGTAGACAAGAGGCTTATATTGGAGATGTATAGAGAAGAATATTATATATGTTTGGATATCATATTGAGATATAATCAAAAGTGGTTTTCTTCCAAAGAAGCATTGTACATGATCATATTGGAGATATATAGAGAAGAATATTGTATATGTTTGGATCTCATATGAGATATAGTTAATGGAAACTTTCTTCCAATAAGAGGCATTGTACAAGCTCATATTGGAGATGTATAGATAAAAATATTGTATATGTTTAGATATCATATAAGATGTAGTGAGGAGTGGCTTTTTTCCAATAATAAGCATTATACAGTTTTTGCCCTATCTCAAGGGTTTGATATATATTGTGAATAAACTAGGGTAATTTACAAATTGTATTTTGCATAAACTAATTTAATTGTTTCCAACATATCTATGAATGTTTTTATATTCCTTTAATTAAATATTTTAAATACTTAAGCAATTGGTTACATATTTCTATAGATGAGAAAAGAGGTTCTTAACAATTGGTATCAAGCAAAGGAGGTTCTTAACATTGACCAAAATTGTTATAATATTACTAAAATTATATTAATATTTGATGCATTTATACTTACAAAATGGCCATTTACAGACATCCAATGTTGAAGGAAATCTCTCATATAGGTTGATTCCACAACAAATTCATGCAAATAGCCCTAAACTAAGTTAACAAAAAATATTTCTAAAACTCATTACAGGTGACTTCTTTTATCCATTATAATGAATGGATATAAAAAACCTTCTAATTATAAATACAAAGTTCAAAGAAGAAGCATGACTTAAAAAAAATAAAAGCTATATATTAGATTGTGAAAGGAATAGTTATTCAATGACAAACTACAAATATATAGATCAACCAAAAGTTGCAAAGAAAGTTTGGAATTGAAAAAAATACTTGCAACAAACTTCTTCAATATTTAAAATAAAATAGAAAAGAGACTTCAAGTAAAATGAAGAAGCTCCTTCAATTGTAGCACATCCAACCATATCAACAATTTTCCTCGTCAACAAGAGAGGAATATTATACAAGAACCAACCATATGTATTTCACGATAAGTCAGCTTCAAAAATGTTTATAGATTTTTCAAATATTTTTAACGATCTTGACATTATTTTTTGAAGTGTTTACATAGCACCATAGCTTTTCAAATATTCCTATCCTGTTGCAAGTCACTAAGCAAATGCTTTGTGCTAGCTTTTTTCAAGTACAAATTTAATATCACTAACCTTTAAAAAAAAATTATTATTTTTAAAACATTAATGGATGGCAAGAGACATGTTGAAATATATCGACATGAATGGACTATAAAGATTGACTGAATAATAAACATATCAAATGAATATTTTGATAAAATGACAAATTATACTATCATATACATTGTCCATATTAAAAATTAAATTTGAAATTCAATATAAATATGCAATTCATAACAATATACATTTGGCCACCTCTCATTTAAAATATAACATTAAAAACTATATGAAGAAAATAAAAATAAATTAGTATTTATCACCATAATAATAATTGTTGAGTTTTCATTGAAAATTATATCAAAGTGCATTAGTGTTTATCACCATAATAATACATGTTCTTTAAAAACCTTAATGTCCTGAAAGAAATGTCTTTATCAATGCAAAGAACCTTCGATAACTTGTCAATACCTTCATTTATAATACGAAGGGCTGGGCCAACTTGCAAACATCTAATCTAAGTGTTTTAACTCTAATATGTTTCATTTGAAATGAATCAAATCTACGTGTAAGCTCAATTGCTTTAGCTTGCAAACTAATCAAGTTTTTACTTTGACATTTATATTCTCCCGTCATGTGTTTGACAACTACCTCTGAGTGTGAACTAACAACAATGTTTTGTACTTTATAATTGATTGCACTCTGAAAACCATCAAGCAAGGCATAATATTCTGCTTGATTATGAGAAGTCTTTGCATTTCCAACAATAACACTTTTTTCTTCCTTCGTATTTCCCTCTCCATCATATAATATATAAGATGCTATTGCAAGGTCCTTAATTTTGTTGTTCACTCCATTAACCTGCAATTCCCACACTGAAGACATGCTGCTTGAACTCCCCTATACAATGGTCAACAAGAATTACTTTAACTAACCAAAATAATATTTACAAACAAAAACCTCAAATGCATTGATGGTATTAAAATATAATTTACAATTTATTTCAAATAACTTATACCAACAAAAATACTTCAACTATAATCAATTTATTTGCAATTTACATCGTTACATTTTTTTCTCCACTTTTGGCATCTATTGTTTCAAAACCTTCTACAGCTTCACAAATTGTTTGAGGGTTCTAAAGGTAATTATTAGTTTAACATTGTAACCAGTAGAATATATACTCAAAATATTTTAGTTAAGCCTCATAGGAGGAAATCCATGGTCGTAGTTTCGCACAGGCTTTTGTTTTTTATGTTTCAGTTTCTTAGTGCAGTCATCAATGTTGTTTGCTCCTATGTTGGATAGGCCTCTGAATTTAGCTTTACATGGGCTTGCCTTCTCTGTTCCAATTGAAAAATATAACTATCAACATTTTATATATCTATATTGCATAAGGTAAAGTGTAATTGGTTTCTCACCATTTGGTGAAGTTGTTCAATCATATTAGTAAATTGGTTTCTGTCTATATACAAAAAATATGTTTCTCTCAATTGAATGAATTTGCAAATTTTGTAAAAAATAAATCTTTCGGTGGATGTTATTCACAGATCATCAAAATAATGTCACTTCATCTCTTTGCTTCAGTTGAACTTTTACATTTGCTTCAGTGGATGCTATTCATTAAACTTTTGTGAAAGCAAAAATTATTTTACATTTGTTAGTTTTTTTTTTAATTTAGCAAAAAACCCCTTGTGGGGGCCGCCTTGGTCTGAGAATTTATATCTTTTTTTTTAATAGAACAAAAATATTGATATCATGCAACGCTTATACAGTAACTAATTTTAAGCAAATTTTCTTTGGCAGATAAAAGTCAACATGGAATCTTAACTGCAAATTCAAAATACATTTTCAATTATTAAGCATTCTCTTCATTTTTTGAGCTCTTTTCCAGCATCTAATAGTACAGAGGAGGATTCTTTGTTGTTATCCAACCAGGAAGATTTTGAGGAATATACTGCTTATCCGAATGGATGCATATTCCAAGTCTCACCTGGTTTATCCACTTGTTATTATACATAGTAATATAGTATGCTAATATTCCAGTATATCTCATTATTCTATTTCTAACCAAGAACACATTGTTTATCTGAATGGATGTATATTCCAACATCGCTTTGGTCTTACCTATTGTATTCATTGGATACTAAACATGTTATATACAAGCTCTTGTTCCCAGTGGCATATTCCTATAATGGAATTTATTTCCACTTTAAGATTTGTTCTCCTTTGATTAACATACTTTTCATTAAATTTTATTTGTATTGTTCATTCTTTTGTGAGTTGTGACACTATAATTTTTTCACATGTTCATTTCTATCTATTGGATGCATACAATTTAGATAGATAGATAGATAGGTATTAACGTGAACGAAATTCCAATCATGGAATATGCCACTAGACTTGCATCATCACATTAACCAAGTTCATAATTTTGAGAGTGAAGATTGTTCAAGTTGAAATTATTGTGGCCATAGTTTAAGTGAAAGTTATGTCATTTCTTATACTCTTGTTGAAAATATTACTATGATAAGAAAGTATTCCTAGTATGGATTATTACTTCTATGGATATCTTAAAAAAATGCTTCTCATATATTCACAAGAGTGCATTGCTTTGAATTCAGTTAATTAATTCATATGTGATGTGCTTCATTTTCTCTATCATGCCTACTAGTTTTTAAACTATATGAACTAATATACTTGGAGCATCAAACCAAATATTGTGACCATACACTCATTTTAGCTAACTGTTCACTTGGGCTCTATGATGAAGTTACTTTTTGATGGATGACAAATAAAATAATATAGACTAATGTGTTTACATAGAAAATTTTAATATCTACATTTGGTAAAGTGGTTAGAGAAAAGAGTGCATAGGAGTGATTTGGCCAAATGAAGACTAATGTTTATTATCCAAAACTAGGTGGTAGTATTTTATGAAAGGAAATTTGTTGGATGTTAGCTTTGATGACATCACATTTAACAACTTGGTATCAATCCTAAGATAAAAAGACTGCATATGAAAATATATAAAATATTGAAATGAGGATATGCTCCTGATATTTTCACTTAAAATGTTGTTTTAGATCCCTTATCTAGAGAAAGGTGTTGGCATAGTAGGAAAATTGTTGATTAATCGCAAAAATTACAAGAAAACCTCATTAATTTCTTAGCCCGAGAAATCATGATTTTTCATGTCATGTCCCTTCATCATAGTTCTTTGGCAGCAAATCTAGTTTATATTCTTTAAGTTGCTTGCAATCCTTCTTTTTATCACTGAACAAGAGCAAGGACAAAAGAAATATCCTTTCTCAGCACCTAAAATACATGAAACCTAGAAACTTACCCCCAGATATTTAGTGGCATATTTGAGGATCTCAAAGATTGGTTTATCAGGAACAGGGTTGAATTCTTAACAATTTAAGGGAGACTTTTCCATCTTTGCAGGGCTATAACAGTCAGCACCAGCTCGAGTCTCCCTTTGTCAAAAATATGGGACTATATTGCCCTATCCAAATCCCCCAAAGATGAAGTGGCTAAGAATACCAAGTGATGAGAAGAGATAAATAGGCTAGGAACATGACTTCCTCCCACTCCCCAGCTCATGTTGAAAACTTGATTCAGATGGAACATTTTTAAGGGTAAGAAGAGGGTTCTCGAGGCAAAGGGAGTTTATAGAAATCATATGTGCATATATCAACACTATGTTTTATGGAGGGGTTGAGAGCCCAATCCAATCATAATGTGGGAGACATTGGAATTTGTACAGGTCTTTGGATGACTTTGACTTCTAAAATCAACTACCTCATAGAGGAAACAAATTTTCAAATATTAACTTCCTATCTCAAAGAAAAAAGTAATAAACATCCAATAGTGTCTAAATAATTTGCGGGTTGACTGAATCCTGGAGAATGGAAATTTGATAAGGAAATTAATACCCTTGATTGTAATATTATAGCCCATAATGAAGCTCAATCCTCACTAATAGGATTCCTCATAAAGATCATCATTGTTGATTGGAAGGGGTTAAGCTTTTACCTTCTCTTTTTAAGATATATGGTTTTGGTTAGTATTGAAATTGTGAGGAATAAAGAAGACAACAAAGTAAACATTTCCAACTCTCCCTTGTGGGATTGTTAACCTTGGGGAAATTTATTGTATTTTCTTATCTTAAATTCCTTTATTTTAGAATATAGTTGTATCGAGATAAGTGATATTTGTACTCTCTAATATTTTCTTATTTTTTTTTGTGATGGATGGGGCAATCATATAGAAGGGAAAACTTTAGATCCTCTGCTTGATGACAAGGAATGTTGCTTGAGTAATACGTGCTCAAGGCCATAAAGATCCTCATTGCTGATTGGAAGGGGTCAAGCTTTTACCTTTTCTTTTTTAGGTTTATGGTTCTGGTTAGTATTGAAATTGTGAGGAATAAAGAAAAAAGCAAAGTAAACATTTCCAACTCTCCCTTGTGAGATAAGTGAAATTTGTACCCTCTAATGGAGCAGCCATATAGAAGGGAATGATTTCTAGGAAGGGAAAACTTCAGATCCTCCACTTGATGACATGGTGCGTTGCTTGAGTCAGGTGCCCAAGATGGTTGTATTTACGATTTTTCCTTATACATCCTTTAGCCTACATATGTCATAACCTATGTTAGTGTTGCAAAAAATAAAAAATAACTACCATAATCTAGGGAAGAGTATTGAAGTGATATCCTTACTTTAAGTGTGGAACCTGATATTTGCAACCTCCTTTGCATCAATCTCTTTGTTTTTGTCGATATAAATAGTGTCCCTATTAAGAATATTTATTATCATTAACATAAATCATTCACCATTGTGTAAGAATATCAACTCATTCATCGACAAATAATTATCCACAATAACAATACACACAATAAAACAGAGATAAATAATTCATAATACCCTTCAAGTAGGGTAACACCAATGCTATTCCTCATGGAAGGAACCACTCCATAATATTTTCCCAAATGAGATTCGCTCCATGAGCCAAGACTCTTACAAGAGAATACTCGATATAGTTTTGATTCATTACAATGACAACTCTATTCTTTATATACCCATCTTCTATTTCAACTTTGGGGACCCAACTACTAAACCCTCATCCCACTCATTATTGTAATATAATAATATAACCAACCCTAGGTTATATGTGGCCCATGCCAACTATTCATAATACCTATATACAATATAATATTATATCCCCATATATCTATTCCTAGCTCCATAGCATTCCACCCTCTTTATAAATGTTTCATCCTCGAAACATGAGAAGAAATTAAAACATATGATCTTCTAAGCAATGCTAACAACTGGTACCAATCTTGATCATCCATCCATCCAAGTTAAATCTTGATTGGTGGTGGTCTTCAGTGATGCCAAGCTACCATTATGCCACTTGAATATCCATAACTGCTCTGTTGCCTCCATCCTTTTTCTAATCTACTTTGATATTTCGAACAATTGGTCCTATTATTACCTAATGTTGTTGCACCCATTTGAAATCTAGAATCACAATGTTTTATTTGCCAAAACCGCTAAACATGATGCCTTTCTGACTCCATGTATATCCATAATAATATTGGCATCCTAAGCCATACCTCCAATATTGTTGCCACTTAGGGTGGTGTCAATGGCAATATGGTACAACCAAAACCTGACACTTTGTTTCTTTTGATTATTCAACATTTTGTTTCTCTATTTCAAATTCTTCTTCAAGCTCTTATCTCTTATGCCCTTATTTTGGTGCATCCTTGTGCGCTTCTAACAAAGTTTCCTTGGAATTTGTTGTTGCTTCTTCCATGGACCATATGCTACTACTCCTACTGTAGCTTCGACTTTTGATTCTTCTGTTGGTTCCTTAACTTGTTCCCCTACCATAACTACTTATTGCTTCTCCTTGGATCCTTGCTTCTTAAGCTAAGAAATATCCTACAATGTTATCTTCTTTTTCCTATACCATAAATTCATAAACTACTTTTGCACATTAATGTTAAAAATACCTGAAGAATCCAACCAAAGATAACCCAAAATAATCAACATCATCTATCTCAATAGCATTAAAGTCTGAATGTAAAACATATGTATCCATGGTCTTCAAATCTACAAAAATCTAAACATTCTCATTCTCAATTTGTATGTCCTTAATTTTTGTTGCTTGAACCTGCAACCTCTTAGCCAAAGTAATATTAATGAAATTATACTTGCTACTAGGATATAGAAATAATGATATTTTTCTTCCGAATGCAACCATGAACCTGCAAAATAGAATTTTGAGATTAAATAAATCCTTTTGATCAAAGTTGTAGTTCCTTCAACCTGTACATTGACATCTGTATTTTTTCCTTCTATCATTTTTCGTTGTTCATTTCTTTTTGTTCCCTCTAAAGCCTTTTTATTTCTTCTTCATATCCCTTGATGGTGACCTTCAAACTAGCTATCTTTTTATATGGGTCCCACTGACTCAAGACTAGCTATCTTTTTTTATATTGTAAAGGTAGCATTTCCAAAGCTGGTTATTAAAATATAGAGATCTAAACTTCATCCACCATTCTCAAACATCAATATCATCCTCTCCAAAAACAATTTTTAACTCTGTGAGTTTACATTCAAAGTAAGTAAAGACAAAAACTAGGATTTTACAACTATATATAATTCTACATAAATATATATATATATATATAAAAGAGAGAGAGAGAGAGAGAGAGAGAGACAATTAGACCCCAAAATAGCAAATAATTTGCTTACTCCAATTGACATATATCTCAAATTTTATTTTTTTGAAAAAAAAAGCAATTTGAAAAATTGCCACTACCCTTGTTTTGGACGATTGACTTCACAAGGTCATACATCCCTCAATACTTACTCAAATTCTTTCATATGACCACTCATTCTAAAGCTCTTCAATTTTTTACAAAATGGCACGTGAATCGTATGAATCAAACAATTTTACACAAAGATATGGCTCCCAAAAAATGAGTTTCTTGAAGAAAAAAAGTTGCCAAAGTTCTACAACCCACAAAACAATTCCCACTTTGTCAGAATAATTGCTTTGATACCACTTGTTAAAAATATTTATTCTCATTAATAGAAATCATTCACCATTGTGCAAAAATATCAAATCATTAATCCACAAATAATTATATCCATAGTAACAATCCACACAATTAGACAAAGATAGATAATACCCTTCAAATAGGGCAACGCCAATGTTATTCCTCAAGGAAGGAACCACTAAACAATATCTCCCCAAATGAGATCCACTCCACAATCCAAAACAATTACAAATGAATACTCAATATAATTTTGATTCATCACAATGACAATCTTCCTTCTTTATATACCCATCTTCTATTTCTACTTTGGTGACCCAACTACTAAACCCTCATCCCACACATTATTATTGAAAAGCAATAAGGAGCAAACAATATGTTAACACAACAATATATTTCATGCTTCTCCAAAGATTTCCACTAGCCAAAATCTGTGTACATCCATATTTATGTTGTATGGTGTCTCTTAGTTTCAATAGACTTTTGGTGTTTTCATCCCTTGGTATTTCACCTTCAACTCTATCTTTTCATCTTCTCTCATTCTCAAGGGAGATGTGACTATCCAACCTCATATGAGGTGAAATCATCAATCATTCCCTAGTAATCACAAATATCAAATAATATAATAATGGCTACTGACCCCCTTATTACATTATTTGGTATAAATATCATTACCCCCCATAATTCCTTAGGGTTGGTAAGGGTTGGTAAACTAGAATTATGATTTGGTTTTGGCTTTGGCTTTGTTGGCTCTAGATTTGGATCTAGATAATCTCCACTAGGTATGCCTTTTTGGATCAATCTGATCAATCTCTGGGTTTGCCTCTAGGTCATTACCTCTAGGTCTTTAACTCTAGGTTGTCTTTGGGTTCTTGCCTCTAGGTAGCATCTGGGTCCTTGCCTCTAGTCATATTCGGGTCATCGTTTCCTCCGGGTTACCTCTAGGTCATCATCGTCTTTGGATCCTTACCTCTAGGTCACCTTTGGGTCATCATCACCTCTAGGCTACCTTTGGGTCATCTTTTGTATTTTCCTTTAGGTCATCACATGTGGAAAATTACTACATATCTATAAGGTTTCATTGCAATTTTTCTCACTACACACCTTCCAAGCATGCTTGAGTTATAGATCAAGTTTCCCAATATTACATTTCTCTATGGGAAAACTTACATTATGATATTTCTCAACCACCAAACTTGGTCTTCTTCTATAGAAACCATTCAACATTTCTTTTGTTTTATCCCATTCTAATACATTCATCCATCCATAATTCATATATATTTTTTCAATCACTTTATCTTTGTGCCAACACTTTCCATGAGAGTGATTATTACCTCCACAAGTCTCACAAGGATGCAAGTTCCAACACCTAGTTGTCACATGTTCGGATATTCCACAATGACTACAACAACTCATCCTAGGAACTTTTGCATATGATTCTTTCTTCACAAATTTTTTGTCACTACTTATGATTCTTTCTTCACAAATTTTGTGTCACTACTTCTTCTTTTTATCCTTCATATCCAAGGCCTTCATTCTTTGGCCTTATCTCTAGAAATATGGGCATTTTCATACCTTGACCATATCTTCCCAAACTTGTATCATTATATATCATTTTTATTTTTAGTTTTGAACTAATACCTTTGGAATACTTTTAAAAACACCCAAATTCCTCATCTCTACTATGATTTGTGTCACTATCACCAACAATATTCAAATGCCACACATCATCATCACAATGACCTACAACACAATTTGAACAATCACTATCACTTTCAATTTTGACAATATGGCCTTTGTCATGGCCAATACAACCATATTCTACATAATATTTTCTCTCATCAACAATCTTCAAATCACTTGTATCATAAGCTATATCTTCCCTTTGGACAAGATCACATGTATCACAACAACCATATGTCGTTATGGGCCTCAAATCACTAGTATCACAACTGAAATTTGTCCTTTGAAGATCACTTGTTTTACAACAAATATCTTTCATCATGGGCTTATCCTTCAACTTCTCAATCATTTCTATATGTTTTCTACATTGCACCTCAAGGATGTCAAGAGTGAATAGTGCCATACACATTCTTCTCACACCACCAATAGAGATTGTGACACCATTTTCAAAATATCTTTCACCAACTTTTCTAAGTATTGACCGTATACAAGATTTAAGTTTTAAAAATTCTCCATCTTCACTATATTTCGATGGCACACACTTATAATCATTACCTTGTTTTTTAGCTTGTTCACTATCTCCTTTATTTCTTGGTTTTGACTCTTCCTAGACCATGACACCATTTTCAAAGTATTGTTCACCAACTTTTCCAAGTATTGACTATAAACAAGATATGAGTTTTGAAAATTCTCCATCTTCATTATCTTTTGATGGCACTTATATTCATAATCTAGTTTTTAGTTCACCCTAAGCAATATACCTTTGTTTTTGTTGCCCTTGTCCTTGATGTTGTGGTTGAAACTATTGCTTCGTTTGAGGTCTACAAAATTGAGCCCCACAAGTCATCATATTGTATTTACAAAATTTTGTGTCATGTCCTTTTTCATAAATATGACAATATTTCCTCTTCTATTGAGGTTGTTGTTGGTCATCAAATCCGCACAGGAAAGGACTTTCAGTGGGTTTGCTCGCCCTGGACCTGCGACCAACATTGAAAGGCCGAAGGGAAGAGATGCCCCTCGTGCCAATCTCCGGAGAAGGCCGGCTCCTATACTAATCTACTTTTGGGGTTTGAGATAAGAGTGCAAGAAAGAGATAAAAGGAGTTCGGGTTAGAGAAAGAAATAAAAAGGGGTAAGGGTTAGAGATTGATGATTCAAGGTGGGGAAGAACAAGAAGCACGATCACTCACTAATAACTCGAATAGCAACAAAGAACACCAAGAATAGCCTAAAAAAACGCAGTGCCGACCTTCCTATGTATCCTCTAGACGGGTTCGCAGGATTCTCCTCTCTTCTCTCACTGGAATTCAGGGTTCAGAGTAACAGCGATTAAGACAAGGGAATAACAGAAACCTCCATCCACCAGGCAGCATAAAAGAAAGCAACAAATACGTTTTTTCCCTCCTATGTATCTTTCAGGGCGAATTTCAAGGTACAGTCCCCAATCGCACACCAGATTCAAGATTCAGAGTCTCAGTATACGAATGCAGACAAACAAAAGAATTAAGCACAGAAGACAGCATAAAAGAGAGAAATAGAGCACAAAAGATCTTTAGTATTAGACGCAAGACATCAAGTTACAGCAGCTTTCTAGCAAAAAGTTCCCCCCTTTTTACATTGCAAAGCCTGGGTTTTTATAGAGGACCCGGCCCTCTGAATCATTATTACAAAATGGCAGAGTACGTCCTCGGGCCCTAAAAAATCGGCTCCTCGCGGCTGCAACAACTGAGTTTTCAAATCGGTTATCGAAACTGGCAACTGTGACCGGGTCAACCGTGGAAACCTTCATTTAATGCGCCGCCCGAGTGTCCCTGGCTTCTGGATGCTGTGCTTGAGTGATTGCTATGCCCGTCAGGTTTTACTTCGAGGACTGTCACGTCCCTTTCGTTTTCCAGAATTGGTCAACGGACTTATCGGGCAAGAAAGGGGGTACTTAAGGGGCTTTTGATCACCTTGGGAAGCTGCTCGCCTTGGAACGTGGGCCCGAAAAGTGCTTCGCTACATATCCGCCTCGTTGAAGCCTTGGGCCGAAGTAGATTCTCCTTCTTTTGTTCTTCGCAAAATAATACTTCGCAAAAACTTCTTCGGGGATGTTGATTGCCGATCGGGTTTCATCTTTGAAATGGGGCTCTGTCCTTTGCTGGCGAAACTGCTTCGGCTGGAAAATGTTTTGGCCTGACTCCTCAAAACTGTGGTTCGGGGAATATCTTCCCGAAGCATTTCTCGTTTCCGACACATTGTCATTTTGCTTCGGGCGCTACTGCTTCGGGTGAAAACCGGCCGAAGTAGGTGTCGAAAACACTTCGGGCCCGAAGTAATTTCCTTGCCTTGGCTGATTTGGATTATGCTCTCCCCCTTCGACGAATTTGTTTGGATGCTACTTCGCAAAAATTCCACCCGAAGCGGCTGCTGAAAATGCTTCGGATGTGAAGCGTTATCCTTATATTTTCTTCGGTGAAATTACTTCGCAAGGTTTTCGCCCGAAGTGGTGTTTTGAAGTACTTCGGGCCCGAAGCTCTTTCCAAATCCTCTTCCTTTTCCTTCGGCGAAGCAATTTTCCTTGGCCTGTTTGGTAGCAAAGCTCTTTCTTCTTCATTCTATGATAGGGAGAGTCAAAATTGCTGTAACAAAAAATAAAAGAAAACTTTCAACAAGGAAATACTATACAAAATTCTACTATTTTCTACCCCTTGTATAATGTGGCAAAAAGTGTCAACTGTTGCTTTTGTGATAAAAAAGAAGTGGAAGGACCCTTTGAACCCTTTTGTGATTTCTTTGTGGATATAAGAGCATTATTGGATAACTCATCTCTCAACTGATTTTCTACTTCATATTGTTGAAGGACGTTTACCAATTCTTTGAATCACACCCCTTTGTTTGATACTTGAAGAGATGTTTTCAATGTTCTAAACGATTCAAGGAGAGCTCTAAGTACAATTGAGACTAAGAGCTTGGCATCCACCTCTTCTCCCATGGTGTTCAACTTTACCTTCAAGTGAGCAACTCTTCAAAGAAACAATTCAATACACTCACCATCCTGAACCCTTAAAGTATAAAGTTGAGATTGTAGATGAAGGATTGTGGATTCATTTCTCCCTTCAAAAATGGTATAAAGTATTTCCCATGCATATTTTGATATTTTTGTCTCACTCATATGTGGTTGTATTTCATCAGTCACTCCAAACATCATGAGCATAAATGCCCTTGTATCTCCTTCAACATAGTTTTATGGGTATTATGAATAGTTGGCATGGGCCACACATAACCCAAGGTTGATTATATTATCATATGATATTATATTCCTAGGTTCATAGCATTCCACCCTCCTTACAAATGTTTCGTCCTTGAAACTATCCATAATAACCATAGACAATATAATATCATATCCCCATATACCTATTCCTAGTTCATAGCATTCCACCCTTACAAATGTTTTGTCCATGAAACATGAGAAGAGCAATAGGACCAATAGGACCTAGGAATAGGTATATGGTGATATAATATTATATTGTATACGAGTATTATGGATAGTTGGCATGGGCCACACATAGCCCAAGGTTGATTATTATAAGCCACGAGACCCTATAACCACGAAAAATCAAGCATACATTGTCACACCCTGCCTTCCAAAGGAAGCTCAAGCAAAAGTAAATTTACTTATGTTTTCTTGTATAGATCTCTTATCTCTAGCTATTGGGGATCTCATTTGCATACCAACTCAAGATCTTTATAGCTTAAGAGGTTGATTTCCTTTAATACAATACTTGGAACCCTTGTCCTATCAACCCTTGGTTATGTGTGGCCCATACCAACTATCCTAATAAAATACAATTCCCCATATACCTATTCCTAGGTCCATAGCATTTCATCGTCCTTACAAATGTTTTGTCCTCGAAACATGAGGAAAAATTAAATAATATGGTCTAAGCAATGCTGACAACTGAAGTGATCTTCGATGACACCAAGTTGCTATTGTGCCACTTAAATATCCATAACTGCATTGTTGGCTCCATCCTTTTGCTATTATACTTTGATATTTTGAATGATTAGTCCTGTTGTTCCCTAATATATGCTATAATCCTAGGAATATGTATATGGGGATATGATATTATATTGTATATCGATGTTATAGATAGTTGGCATGGGCCACACATAATTCAAGGTTGATTATATATTTATATTGTATTATAATAATGAGTGGGATGAGGATTTAGTAGTTGGGTCCTCAAAGTACAAATAAAATATGGGTGTATAAAAAAGAGAGATTGCCATTGTAATCAATAAAATCATATCTTATATTTTCTTGTAACATGGCGTGGATCTCATTTTGAGATATATAGTGGAGTGGTTTCTTTCTCAAGGAATAACATTAGTTTTGCCCTACCTAAAATCAATTATCTTTCTATTTTATTGTGTGGATTGTAACTGTAGATTATTATTTGTAGATTAATAGTTTGATATATCTACATTATGGTGAATTATTTCTATTAATGAGAATAAAGGTTCTTAACAAGTGGTATTAGAGCAACAATTCTAGCAAAGTGGGAATTGTTTTGTGGATTGCAAAATTTTGGCATATTTTTTCCAAAAAATGTCTCATTCATCAATAGCCATATCTTTGTGTATAACTCTTTGATTCATACGATTCTTGTGCCATTTTGTTCAAAATTTGAAAAGCATTAAAACAAGTGGTCATATGAAGGAATGTGAGTAGTATTGAGGAAGATACGACCCTGTGACTGTCCAAAACAAGGGCAATAGTGATTTTTCAAACCGCGATTTTTCCAAAAAATAAAATTTGAGATAACCTTTCAATTGGGGTAAGGAAATTATTTGTTGTTTTTTGGAGTCTAATTGTCGATGTGGAATTTTAGTGAGGAGATATATATTTTTGTAAAACCCTAGTTTTTGTCTTTACTTATTGTGGATGTAAACTCATGGAGTTACAAAAAAAATCTAGAGAGGATGTAAACAATGTCTCTATTTAAGCACACAATAGTCAACGAGACCCTTAAGCAGTTTGTATCAAAAGTACTTTGGCAATTGTACAACTCTCAAGTTCCATTGACCTCATTTTTCATTTGAGTACATTAATATAATTTCGTTCTTCCTTTATTTATTTCGAGGAGGGTTACATAGAAGCAAGAAACTTGTTTGGAAAGGTGGATGCTCAACATATTAGAACCCATCTAGAAGAAGTCAAGGCTTGTTATATTTAAAAGCAGAGGGAAGGATTTGGCATGCAACTCTTTTTACAAAGCCACTACAACTATTAACCTAAAACCTAAAATCTGCTAACGTATAAAAATTCATAAGTTGGAAGCCCAAGTCAAAGCTTCCAAGATGAATATGGCTTAATACAGTTTGGTGAGGTCACTAAAGGATTGGACCAATCTATGCTGCTGTGAATGCACTTGGAAACTGAACAGACACTTTGTCCTAGGCTGGTGTGAGAACACTTGCATACTTTCTCCTCGCTAGTGTTTGAAAATTACATGGACTAATAAATTAATAAAATATCATACAAAACCAACTGTTTAAGAATCTCTAAGTTGAAAATTCTAACTTCCATATTTTGAAGGAATTGACAGTGAGAATAACACAAAGGACATAAAATTTAGGTGCTGGAATCCTGAATTGCGTTTGCAAAAATGAGTAGGGTTGAACGGAGCTCCATGAAGTCACTTGGGGCAATCCAAACTGAATACATGGTAATCAATACCTAACATTTTCAATACACTAAAGGATATTGTTAATGATGATTGATTGTAATAACTAGGAGAAAAAAATGTTGAGGGAAAGAATTGTTATCATTTTACCTCTCCCATGTCATTGATCCCTAGCAAGAAATTGGCCAGGTCAAAGAGGCTTCTTCTTCCCTTGAATTCTATGTGTGGCTTTTCATGGTTGCACACATGTTGTGATTGCTGTTGGAGTGTGACCGTGTACTACTTCCCTAGAAAATGTGATGCTCCTTTATTGGTATTGTGTGTTTTGGTGGAGGTGCTCTAAATCCTTCTGACTGCATATGAAAGCCTAAATTCAGGGAAGATACAACCATTTTGTCTTTGATCAGTTTACCTACAATGCTATTAGTAAGTATACAATTTTCTTTCCACTTATACTACCAAAAATCATAGAACTATCTATAAATACTTTAATTGACCTTGATATATCAGAGACCTTTGAAGCTCACTCTGTTGTATATTTTTATTTAAAACTTTGATTGTTATATGCTTCTAGAAATATGGAAGATCCAAAAGAATAAACTATAACTTATATACTTAAGTTCTGATAATATAATATGATTTTTATTCTCAATCAACAACACCCCCTGCCCAAAGAAAAATAAAAACAAAAATCAGAGAGAGAGAGAGAGAGACAGAGAGAGAAGCATAGCTTCTCACAAAAACAAAAAATGGATACAAAGTAAATGACTAGAGAATTTATTATTTTCTTTTCTTAAAGTAAGAACAGGGTTTAAAAAGGCTCGTACCATTATACAAGGCAAAAGAAGGTTAACCAAGAATTACATATTAAATAGGAACAGAGCTACCTGGCAACCAACAACCAACACAAAGAACAAACAAAATACAATTTGAAAAGACAACTATAAAATGTCCTTAATTAAATGACATTTTGTGCACAACAAACCTATGTTTCACATTCTAAAAATATTTATCTTTAGTAACAAGAAGGAAACAATACCAATTTAATTCTTTCTTCTTCTTCAACAAAACTAGGATTTTATTAAAAAAGTAAAAAAAAAGCAAATATGGAGCAAAGGAAAAGATCTCTGAAGAACATCACATGCTACATTGTTTTCTGTGTTGTTATAAAGAACGGAAAAAATAGACTAAAACATAACTAACACATGTTCAAATGTAAATTTATGTGCTACCAAATATTGTGTCTAATCTAGCAGTTGTTTGGTCTCAATAGTCATCTACTGATAAGACATCACATTAGATTATTCTTTGCCATCCTTTCCTACATAATCATAGCAAATGATACTGAAATGATTAGAAGTTGCATCTTGTAACTTATAAACCATACAAAAAGATGGGTTTATATGTCCCAACCTAGCCATCAAATATAATTGGTGTAGGAGATTTCCAAAGGAAACTTTTATTTGTCTTATATTATATAAGATATATTTTGTACTTCTTTGGCTTTCAAACCTATGACCAAGGTTATGGTAAATTAAGCCCTGCCAATCCATCTGAGCACAAGTTCTACTGATAAATAGAATATTGGATTTGGTTTTGAAAGAACACTCGTATTCACCATTATTTTCAAATAACATTACATTTAAATGTGGAATTTGAGCTTTCTTGTTCTTAGAATGACATGTCAGCAGAATTGGATATGCACAACACAACCTTGATGTTGATTAGCTTTGACATATATTTTAAAAGAAATGGATAGAGGGCCTCCACTATAGATTTAGTAGGAAAAATTAAGAAAACAAAGAAATATCTTGTATTTAACATGTCCATTGATGACCAAACTAAGTCAATGGAACCAAAAAATGTAGTATGTTACAATAGATAGTAACAAAAAAGAAAGAACTCTGAATAGGTGAAGAAATATAAGCTACAATTTTAAAAAATAACAATGGTAAAAACCTAGATCATTATATCCGAGACCAGATGAACAGCAAGTATATAGATGGAATGAACTTCACATAATCCATAAATTGTTTTTACAAGAATTATAATAGAACTATTAGCCAAAGAAGTATAATCATACCTATGGAGCAGCAATTTCAAATGTCATTCCCTTAGCTATAAAATCCTCTCGTTCAACAATCATAGTACCACATCCAGATGTTCCAGTGCCTCTCGCATGTGTTGCGTGCATATAAATAATGTAACATTATCTAGTAAAATACATAACTTGACAACACTTTTGCGGCCTAGTGTTTATTTTTCAATATCAACAAAAACTTCATGGAAGGCATAAATCCAATCACAATGTTTACAGGTGTCAACTACTGATTTCATTCAAAAACTTAATATATATTATAGCGTATTCAAGAAGAATCCCACTATGTGCCAGCCCACCCAAGATACTATCATAAATATGTTTACATAAGGGAACTAGAATGCATGAACTTCAGCACAATTACAAATATGCAGCTTATCAATTTAAGCAAAAAAAGAAAACTCCAGAAGATGAAATTCACAAGTTCAAAAGACAATCACAAAAGCACAAGTTGCACAAGCTCCCTATGTAAATGTAGCTGAAATAACACAAGTTGGGCCATACCTAGATGATGTTGGGTGAATGTCGCATAAAATAATAACAATACCAATAGTTCTTGTGGGAATCGGTCTAGTAACAATGCAAAAGGCCACTATGATGATGACCTGAGTTCAAGCCCCACCGTACAAGCTCCCTATGTTAATACAGCTGTAAAAAGACAAGGTAGGCCATACCTGGACAGTGTTGGATGCATGATGCATAAATTAATACTACCAATAGTTCTTATGGAATTCAAATGCATAAGTTCAAAGTTGGTTGCAAAATTGCAATGTGGAAATCATTCAATTAACCAGGATTGATGTGGGACTTGTTGGCACTGAAATTTTTTCTGAACAGATCACTGTCTTGTAGTGAAGTTTCCAAATAAGTTAAAATGGAACTTCTGCAATATCTTGGTCTCTGGTTAGTTTGTGTTTGAATACATTTTATCTATTGCCCATTGCAAATGTACTCCTTTTTTATTAGATTGTCTATGATGATGTATGCTGAATTAAAATTTCACAATATTGTATTTTGCCAAAGACAAATTCCTGAGTTAATTCCATGAAGATATGTGGCATTACTTCCTGCAGCCTTTCCATAAGGACTTGGATTGTAAAACTCCTTTGAATGTCATTTGATTGGAAAGAAATGATGGCATTAATGACAATACCATCTGCCCCATCATCAATTTCAAAATTAGACCTCAAGTTGATTATCTAGACTAGGGAATCAACCTCAAAAGGACAAGCCCCAACAATGTAGAAATTGACAAAGTAAAAAGTATGAAGAGGCCCAAAAATAGCCCCAAGATACCCAAGGGATTTGATAGCAGCAGAGTGCAAGAATAGTTGAAGAGCCAAGTGGCCCTCCAATACACCGAGGAGGAGACAAGGACAAAGATAAAGGCTAGGACAAGGATGATGATAACAGAAGAAAACAAGAAAGCAAGGGCCAAGAAAACCTGACCAAATAAGGTAAAAGTGGAAAATTATGAAAGTCAAGACGGCCTCCCCCAAAAGATATTTCTACCTTATCCTCAACTCAAAGGGATCTTGCTGCAGAAATTATATTCTTAGATTCTCCCATAACTCCTCAACCTTCTCCATCATCATCCCAAATTGGTCAACATACACAAGGGTTCCTTGTTGGTTTGCATTGTTATCACCTTATTTTTGGTTGGTTAATCATTCACACGTGTTGGGGGTCAAAAAATGATAATATAGATACCAAAATGTCTGCCAAAAACGCTCCATCATTTCAATTATGGCAAATAACAAGTCCAACTGGGGAAACTTTTAATTCACAAGTCCAGTCTTAGAGAGTTAAGGATATGAAGAAGGAAACTTTTACGTCCATCGATTCTGTTGAGACAAGGTGGAATTTCATGATGAGGGGGATAAGAAATCTAGAGATAGTCCAACTGATGCCAAAGATAGACAAACCAGAGATCAGATGGTCTAGACAGATTTTGTGTCTATTGGAATACCTATTAATTTTGTAGAACTGCCAACAATGGATGTAACCAATTTCCACAAAGAAGTAGCCCTAAAGAGAACAGTTGAGCTTGAGAAGAGGATGGAGGCAGAGAGGAAACAATATAAAGCCTATGAAAAGAAGATAAATCACATGGTGGTGGACATCACTGCTATAGGAATTTCCTCCCGATATAAACACAACCCATACATTACCTCCATGAAAAGATCAAGGACTTAAATGCTCAACTGACTAAACACAATAAACAATGGACTAAGAGAGTGTCCAAGGATAGAATAAAGGATATGAACAAAGAACTCTAAAGATAAGTCCAAAGTACTTCTGAAAATTTATCAAAGAGGCTTTTATTATATTGATTCATTGATAGAAAAGTGCAACACGATTAAATGTGAAATAACCAAGGTCTCCAAGGATATTTCAAAATAAGGATATGAACAAAGAGCTCTAAAGATAAGTCCAAACTACTTCTAAAAAAATTATCAAAGAGGATTTATTATATTGATTCATTGATAGAAAAGTGCAATACGACTAAATGTGAAATAACCAAGGACTCCAAGGATATTTCCAAATAAAGTGCCCGTTGCCCGATGACATAATGATAAACTAAATATCATACAACAAATTTGAATAAATTGGGCTTTAACAGTAGAATTGAAGCAGGGCACTGTACGGATCATTTGGCTATTTATTTGGTGAGAAGGTTATCTTCCTGAAGGCAATTGTACAATTGTCAAGTCCCATTGACCTCATTTGTCATTCGAGTACATTAATATAATTTCAATCTTCCTTTCTTTATTTTCAAGGGAGTTCTGAAGAAGCGGGAAGCTTGTTTGGAAAGGTGGATGTAGTAACTGCTCAACATATTATAACCTATCTAGAAGAAGTCAAGGCTTAATGTTATCTTTACAAGTGGAGGGAAGGATTTGGCATGCAACTCTTTTGCCAAATCCACTACAACTATTAACCTGAAATCTTCTAACATATAAAAATTCATAAGTTGGAAGCCCGAGTCAAAGCTGGCAATATGAATATGGTTGAATCAAGTTTCATGAAGTCACTAGAGGATTTGACCAATCTATGCTAGTGTGAAAGCACTTGGAAACTAAATGGACACTTTGTCCTAAGCCGGTGTGAGAGCACTTGCATACTTTCTTCTAGCTGGTGTTTGAAAATTACACAAACTAATGAACTAAGAAAATATCATACAAAACCAACTGTTGAAGAAGCTCTGAGAAATTGAAAATTTTCACTTCCATATGTTGAAGATATTGACACTAAGAATAACACAAAGGGCATAAAATTTGGGTGTTGGAATCCTAAATTGAGGCTGCCAAAATGAATAGGGTTGAACGAAGGAACATGAAGTCACTTTGGGTAAACCAAGCTGGTGTGCATGGTAATCAATCCTAACATTTTCAATACACTGAAGGATATTGTGAATAATGACTATAATTCGATGGATAAGAAAATGTTGATGCAAAGAATTACTACGAGTGTGCCCCTACCATGTCGCTTATCACCAACATGAAATTGGTCAGGTCGAAGAGGCTTCTTCTTACCTTGAATTTGATGTGTGGCTTTTCATGGATGGACATCTGTTGTGATTGTTGCTGGAGTGTGACTGTATACTACTTCCCTAGAAAATGTGACGCTCCTTTCTCATTATTGTGAGTTTTGGTGGAGATGCTCTAAATCCTTCCCACTACATATGGAAGCCTAAATTTAGGGAAGATACAGCCATTTTATCTTGGATGTATTAGAGACTAGTTTGGAATTGGATAGAAATCAATTTATTAGTTTACTAGTGATGCTATTAGTACGTATACAATTTTCTTTCCACATATACTACCAAAAATCATAAACTATCTGTAAATACTTTAATTGACCTTGATGGATGAGGAGTCTTTGAAGCTCACTCCGTTGTATATTTTCTTTAACACTTTGATTGCTATATGCTTATAGAAACATAGAAGACCCAGGAGCATAAACTATAACTCATATGGCTTACGTTCGAATAATATAATATTATTTTTATTTCCAATTAACAATGCCCCTTGCCCAAAGAAAAATAAAAATAAAAATGAGAGAGAACTTCTTTTAATAGTAAGCATAGCTTCTCACACAAATAAAAAAAGGATACACAGTAAATGACTGGAGAATTTATTAATTTTAAATGTCATTTAATTAAATGACATTTCGTGCACAACAAATCTAAGATTCACATTGTAAAAATGGTAAATTTGTCTTTAGTAACAAGTAGGGAACAATACCAAATTCATTTTTTTTCTTCTTAAACAAAACTAGGATTTCATTAAAATAAAAATAAAAAAAGTAAACATTGAGCAAAGAAAAAGACCTTTGAAGAACATCACCTGCTACATTGTTGCCTGTGTATTATAAATAACAGACAATATAGACTAAAACAAAAGTAACACATGTTTAGATGCAAAGTTATGTGCTAGCAAATATTGCGGCTAAGTTTAGGGAAGATACAACCATTTTATCTTGGATGTATTAAATACTGGTTTGGAATTGGATAGAAATCAATTTATCAGTTTACTAGTTATGTTATTAGTACGTATATAATTTTCTTTCCACATATACTACCAAAAATCATAAATTATTTGTAAATACTTTAATTGACCTTGATGGATCGAGAATCTTTGAAGCTCACTCTGTTGTATATTTTCTCTAACACTTTGATTGCTATATACTTCTAGAAACACAGCAGATCCAGAAGCATAAACTATAACTCATATGGCTTACATTCAGATAATATAATATTATTTTTATTTCCAATTAACAATTCCCCCTACCCAAAGAAAAAAAAAAAATGAGAGAGAGAGAGAGAGAAATTATCTGAATAGTAAGAATAGCTTCTCACACAAATAAAAATATATACACAGTAAATGACTAGAGAATTTATTAATTTTAAATATCATTTAATTAAATGACATTTCATGCACAACAAATCTAAGTTTCACATTGTAAAATGGTAAATTTGTCTTTAGTAACAAGCAGGGAACAATACCAAATTAATTTTTTTCTTCTTAAACAAAACTAGGATTTCAGTAAAATAAAAATTAAAAAAAGCAAACATTGAGCAAAGAAAAAGACCTTTGAAGAACATCACCTGCTACATTGTTGCCTGTGTTGTTATAAAGAACGGACAATATAAACTAAAACAAAAGTAACACATGTTCAGATGCAAAGTTATGTGCTAGCAAATATTGTGGCTGATCTAGCAGTTACTTGGTCTCAATAGTCATCTACTGATAAGACATCACACTAGATTATTCTTTGCCACCCTTTCCTACAGAATCATAGCAAATGATACTAAAATGATTCGAAGTTGCATCTTGTAACTTTTAAACTAGACAAAAAGGTGGGTTTATATGTCTCAACCTAGCCAACAAACATAATTGGTGTAGGAGATTTCCAAAGGAAGTTTTTACTTGTCTTATATTATATAGGATATATTTTGTACTTCTTTGGCTTTCAAACCTTTGATCAAAGTTATGGTAAATTAAGCCCTGCCAATCCATCTGAGCACAAGTTTTGCTGATAAACAGAAGATTGAATTTGGTTTTGAGAGAACACTCATATTCACCATTATTTTCAAATAACATTACATTTAAATGTGGAACTTGAGCTTTCTTGTTCTTAGAATGACATGTCAACAAAATTGGATATGCACAACACAACCCTGATACATATGATTACCATTTAGATAGAGTTTAGAAGACATTGATGGAGGGTCGCCACTATCGATTTAGCAAAAAAATGAAGGAAACAAAGAAATAAATTATATTAATGTGTCCTTGGATGACCAAACTAGGTCAATGGGACCAAAAACTATAGTATGTTAAAATAGATAGTAACAAGTAAGAAAGAACCCTAAATACCTAAAGAAATATAAGCTACACTATAAAAAATGAACAATGGTAAAAACCTAGATCATGTATACCCAAGTCCAGATGAACTATAAGTAGATAGATAGAATGAACCTTGCATAATCCATAAAATAATTTAGCAAAAATTATAACAAATTTATTAGCCAAAGGATTATAATCATACCTGTGGAGCAGCAATTTCAAATGTCTTTCCCTCAGCTATAAAATCCTCTCCAATAATCATAGTACCACAGCCATATGTTCCTGTGCCTCTTGCATGTGATGTCTGCATATAATCAACGTTTCTTTGTCTAGTAAAATACAAAAATTGACTGCACTTTTGTGGCCTAGTGTTTAATTGTCAATATCAACAAAACTTCATGAAAGACATAAATGCAATGTTTACAGGTGTCAACCACTGATTTTATTCAAAAACTTAATATATACTACAGAGTATTCAAGGACAATTCCACTATGTGCCAACCCACCCAAGATACTATCATCAATTTGTTTACATAAGAGAATTGGAAGGCATGAACTTTAGCACAATTATAGAGATACGGCTTATCAATTTAATCAAAAAGAGGAAACGTCAGATGATGACATTCACAAGTTTAAAAGACAATCATAAAAGCACATACTAAATTATAAGTAAATAACTTAAGCCTAAAATCTATATATAGAATCAGAAGACACAACATGGAATCCTAAAGGCTACCTGCAAAACAAAATATAATAATGTATGCTCAAAAAAAATAAAATCTTGTCAGATTCCAATGGCTTCCAGTCTTGTAACAATACATGAGGGCACTCCAATGACAACCTATGTTCCAGCCCTGTTGCATAAGCTCCCTATGTAAATGTAGTTGTAATAACACAAGTTGGGCCATACCTAGATGTTGTTGAGTGAATGTCACATAAAATAATAACAATACCAATAGTTCTTGTTGGAATCGGTCTAGTAACAATGCAAAACGCCACTATGATGATGATTTGAGTTCAAGCCCCACCATGCAAGCTCCCTATATTAATGCAACTATAAAAAGACAAGGCAAGCCATACCTGGACAGTGTTGGATGCACGATCCATAAACTAATACTACCAATAGTTCTTGTGGAATACAAAAGCATAAGTTCAAAGTTGGTTGCAAACTTGCAATATGGAAATCATTCAATTAACCAGGACTGATGTGGGACTTGTTGGCACTGAAATTTTGTCTGAACAGATTAGTGCCTTGTAGTGAAGTTTCCAAATAAGTTAAAATGGAACTTCTGCAATATCTTGGTCTCTGGTTAGTATGTGTTATGAATACTTTTATCTATTGCTCACAACCCATTCCAAATGTACTCCTTTTTATCAGATTGTCTATGATGGTGTGTGCTGAATTACAATTTCACAATATTTATTTTTAGCCAAAGACAAATTCCTTAATTAATTCTATGAAGATATGTGGCATTACTTCCTGTAGCCTTTCCATAAGGACTTAGATTGTAAGACTCCTTTGCATGCCATTTGATTGGAACTAAATGACAGCATTAATGACAACCATGACAATACCATCTACCCCATTGTCAGTTTCAAAAGTAGACCTTGAGTGTTAGCAAATGGGCCCAAAGATATCACAGGTCCAATTTACCAAAATCATAAAAACACTTGCAAATAATCACTCACAATAACAACATCAATATTGCACAAAATAACACTTTATTGATAATAAAAAACTCTTAATACAAACTTCATTCGATTACAAACTTGTTCTCCTTCGATTACATAGCATGAAGCTTTGTCTCTAATATATACCCTTGCAAAAGATTCTTCAATAGTCCCGAATTTTGCTCTCCTCAAACTCTCGGGAAATGCAACCTTTCACATGTCTCTCTTATATTATGACAAAGCTTCTCATGATTATTACATAACTTTCTTTTAATCTTGACACATCTCAGATGACTCTTCACTTCCACGCTTGATACCTATCACTTATGACCTTTCACTTGCACACTTCACATCTTTCACACAATTACATAACACAAACACTTTTTACATCTTGACATATATGTAGATTGCAATTCTAAGCCCTAGGACTGGCTGGAACATCTCATCCATCAATTTTGAATTGTATATAAGTAATTTTGGTATATTTATGTTTTATTTGATAGGAAAAACAGCCAATGAAATCAAGGCTGATTGTAAACGCATATGGCACTAAAAGACAAAAACAGCCATCTTTGTTAATACTTAGTTAAGGCTCTAGACGGGTTGATCAGACGTCTAGTTAAGACTAGCAAGTAGTTGACGTCTAATGCAATGTTAAGGATTTGTTAAGGAACGGTTGGGGCGGTTTTGGAATTGGTTGGGGAACCAACTTACCCCCTCCTATTTAACCCCCCTCTTCAAACATTGTAAGGCCTATGCAATCCATGCTGTGAGAGCTATATGCTATTCATTCTACGTAATACAAATGTTGTTATATTGTTTATATATTCTGCATACATGTGTGAATGGATGATTGTGTTGTGAGTTGCAGGTTGGAAGCCATTAATGGAAGTGTTGCAGGTTATTCTATGCTAAGTTGTTATTGCAGGTTTGCCATTGAAGATTGCTGAAGACAAGCACTAAATGAGGGAACTAGTTATGTGTTTTGCAGGTTTTCTAGACGAGACGATGAACCAGACGTCTGACGTCTAGCCCTGACGTCTGGTAGCCACCAGACGGCTAGCCGTCAACCCACCAACCTGACGTCTGGACCTAGACTAGACGTCCAGATCCTGCCTGACGTCTAGCACCTTGACGTTTGCTCCAAACATATAGACCTGCTGATCTGACGTCTAGACTCCTAACGTCTAGACTTGGCCATCAATTAGCAGAGTTAGGATATTGACTGATAAATTAGTATAACCTTTGCTTGGAGCCTGATCCTGATTTGTCATCACCCCATCCCGAGAATGTACTCACCCCTGTCTACATTTGGCGTCGTTGCCTAATTAAAAACCTGGAGTTTTAGCGACAAGTGATAGGAAGAATAGGTGAATGACTGGTTTCAGGTCACGGAATAAAGAGCAAATACCGGTAAGAAGAAGCGCATGACTGGCAAACTTAAGGACACACGAGGCCACAGAGGTATCTCTCCCTGAGGTGGAGAGAGTATGGAACACTGAGGAGGAGAATAACACAAGCATAGAGACATTGTTGGTGACTGCAGAAAACGAGGGAGAGCAAATAGCTGAGGAAGAGCCCATCATTGAAGACTGGACGACAACACCAGAACCAGCAAGGGAAGGGTGGCCAGAGGATACTGAAGGAGAGAACCTTGTATCAAGGCACCTACGCGGAGGTTCGTGGGGAGGAAGGCCGGAGCCACGTTTGGTATATTCGCGAAGGAGGTCGCGAAGCAGAGACCAATTGGAGATGGGAAGAAGGCTATTTGGGCACAACTTTGCACCACCAATAGTAAATAGACAATCGAATCAACCACTACAACCACCAACACCAGGAAGACAGAATATCATGGCGAATCCCGCCAATAGAACGATACAGCAGAAATGCCCACCCTTCTCAGGTGAAGGGAAGGAGGATCCAGCACGACATGTGGGGACTTGCATTACCATTTGGGGAGCTAATGGAGTCACACAGGACACACAATGGTTGCAACTGTTCCCAGCCACATTGCGAGGCATGGCGATAGACTGGTACTTGAAAAGACAAAGTACGCGAGCATTTACACAATGGGATGACCTGAAGAATGCATTCATAGAAGAATTCCGACCCATGAGGGATGACACTGACATAATTACGGAAATCTGTGTCACTAAACAAAAATCGGATGAGGATGTCAAAAGCTACAATAGAAGATTGAAACAATTGATAGACAAAATGGAGATGACACCTGCCGACGGTATGATAAAGCGGTGGTTTTTGGATGGGCTACTACCAAGGTTCAAGAAGAAAATGAAGGCAGTACCATCCTCAACGTATGAAGAAGCACTGGAGAAGGCTAAAAACTTTGAAAGTGAAGGCAAACAAATGACCGCAGGTATCGGAGGATACTTAAAGCATATCGAAGATTCAGATAGTGAAGCTGAAGATAAAGTACAGAGCACGATTCACACCTTCAGAAGGGAATTTGATAAAATCCTAAAAGAAGCAAAAGGGAAGGTCGAAAGGATCGGAAAGAAATTTGGTGTTCAGACTGCAAGGCAGAGGGACATTCAAACATAGACTGTCCAAAGAAAGCATATTGTAATATATGTGAAATTGCAGGACATCCTGTCATCGACTGTCCATTCAACCTGAAAAGCAAGAGACATCAGACATTGGCAATACAACAGGAAGAGCAGCCAAATACACAGAGGAATGGACAAGGAGCTACTAGTGGAGGATACAAGAATAGTCACCGAGGAGGAAGACAAGGAGGTCAGAGCCGACTGCAATACGACTCTGACGGTCGACCGATTATTCAATGTCAAAATTGTAATAACAGTGGTAACAACACCACTCAAATGTGTAAATGGTGTGGTCCGGGAAACCACAAGGAGGCTAATTGCCCGAACAAAGCAAGTACCAGTGGAACTCAGAATATCAACCTCATTGGTATTGGAGAAGTGACTGAGGTAGATAAAGAAGTCTTGGCTATGACAAGAGCACAGACCAAGAAAAAGGAAGAGTATCCAAACCCTGCCAAGGAGAAGGAACGATGGCAGGAAGCCCAAAAATTGATTGAAACAGAACTAGCAAAGGAGAAGAAGGATCAACTAGTTCTGGAGAAAGTGTTAAAGAGACCAGAGATCATGAAAAAGGCATCAGTAGAAGGCTTGGTAACAGAGGTACTAAACACGAAGGTAGAGATGAAGGTCGCCAACCTGTTTAGTATAATACCGGAGTTGTACGCTACGATCGGGGAAGTCATCAAGAAGAAGGATGAAACTCGACAGGTAGCAACTATCAAGCAAGGACAATTTATCGATCCAACAATCCTGATGATTGAAGTCGGGCGGAGGCCAACTATTGTTCAAATGGAGGTTTTGAACCATAGGCTGAATCAGGTGATTGTAGATGGAGGGTCTAGTGTGAATGTGATGCCAGAGAAGACATGGCGGATTCTGGGGCAACCCGCCTTACGGTCTCCAAATTTCAAACTATATGGCGTTGATCAATATGGCATTGAAACAATAGGCGTTTTGATGAATCAGAAGGTATGCATAGCCGAGCAGGACTTCATCTTGGATTTTGTTGTCATTGCTATGCAGAAACCCGCATATGATGCATTATTAGGACGTGGATGGTTGAGAACAACAAAAGTCAACCACAATTGGGAGAAAGAACGTCTATCTTTCAAACAAGGGCAGCACAAGTATATAATTAATCTGAAGAACCAAACAGTAAGTCAGGACATAGCTACTTCAGATGATTCGGGATCCTCTTCGTCAGATGGTGAAACGGGACATGAACCAGATGAGGAGGGAGTGTTGCACCTTGATGACTGCACGGAAGATGAGTATGACCAAGATAAAGGCTTACTACACTGGCAGTTGGAAGATTATGAGATCTTCCCTCCCCAATGTCTTTGTATAGATGCGGGAAAAGAGATTCAAGAGGATGAGATGCAGGAACCAGAAAAAGAAACCAACAACAAGAGACAAACAACAATGGAAAAGGATAAGGAAAGGGAAAAGTGGACATTTCCCAAGAATTTTGCAGAATTCACGATGGGGGAGGCAGTCATAGAAGACAAACCAACCCACCCCATCGCTGCACTAAAGGCAGCAGATGAACCTGAGTCAATCAAATATGAAGGTCCAAGAATGATTCAGGTAAACTTGGGAGAAAAGGGTGAAGAGAAGATGATCAAATGTGGAGATGATTGGGATCCAGTCCTAAAAGCAACAACAATCAAGATTTTTATGGACTATAAGGATGTTTTTGCTTGGACATATAAAGATTTGAAGGGAGTACCACCCGAACTCTGCGTACACAAGATTCCTCTGATAGAAGGTGCGCAACCAGTAAGAAGGCGTCCTTACAGAATGAATCCCAAATATGCAGCAAAGGTGAATGCCGAAATCGAAAAGATGCTAGATGCAGGCATTATATTCAAGGTTACGACAAGTGAGTGGGTCTCACCAATTGTGATCACTCTAAAACGAGAAGTAGATAAAATCTGAATCTGTGTGGATTTTAGAAGTTTGAATGTCATAACTATAAAAGATCCCTTCCCAATCCCATTCACAGACTCCATACTGGAAGAGGTAGCCGGCCACGAGATATATTCATTTTTGGATGGATTCTCGGGGTATAATCAGATCAGCATAGCAGAAGAAGATAAGTTGAAGACTACTTTTGTGGTAGAGAATGGAATATATGCATACAATCGCATGCCATTTGGACTATGCAATGCGCCCGCTACTTTTCAAAGGATCATCTTGTATATTTTTGATAAAATGTCCACAGGAAATTTTAAAGCTTTTCTAGATGATTGGTCACTGTATGGGAAAACACAGGAACATTTAAAGGCCTTGGGAGAATGCATGAGTTTATGCAGGAAAGCACGAATAGCACTGAACCCAAATAAATGTGTCTTGTTGGTGCCATACGGAAAGCTGCTAGGGCATATAGTATGCCAAGAAGGTTTGAAGCCCGACCCAGATAAAATACGGGTAGTGTTACTGATGGAGGAGCCACATGATGTGAGCTCGGTTAAGACTTTTTTGGGAACTATCGGATATTACAGGAGGTTTATCCGAAATTATGCATTGACATCTCATCCACTGGACGCGCTTACACGGAAGAGTGTTCCATTCAGATGGACAGAGGAACACCAGGTGGCATTTGAGGGATTGAAAGGGCACTTGGTGAAAGCACCTATCCTGGTTTACCCAGACTGGGAGAAGGAATTCCATGTGCATGTGGATGCCTCAAATTTTGCCATTGGATGTGCCTTGGCACAAGAAGGCCAATACGGGTTGGATCAGCCCATATATTTTGCAAGTCGGCTACTGTCCAGAGCCGAGAAGAATTATAGCACAACGGAGCGAGAAGCACTAGGAATGGTGTATGCAGTACAAAAGTACAGACACTACCTACTGGCTAACCCCTTTGCTTTTTATGTAGATCACCAGGCTCTGTTGTACTTAATCAACAAACCAACGATCTACGGATGAGTAAGTCGATGGCTCGTCACTCTGCAGGAATTCATGTTTAGAGTGGTAGTCAGACCAGGGAAGAAACACGTAATAGCGGACCAGTTGTCGAGGATTCGATCAAGAGAACCTGTAGAGGGAGGAATACCAGATGAATTTCCCGATGCACAGTTGTTCATGATTAATGCCATACCAGGATGGTATAAGCATATAGGGGAATATCTATCGACAGGGCAACTGCCAGAAGAGTTAACAATAATCGAGCGGAGAAAAGTAATCATGAAATCAACACCCTTCACCTTGATTGCAGGATTGCTTTACAATATGGGGGAGGACCACGTATTGCGAAGATGTATAATGGAGGATGAAGTACAACAAACCCTGAAGGAGACACATGAGGGATTGGCAGGAGGACACATGGGACCAGATGCAACAGCCAGGAAAGTGTTGTTGGCAGGTCTATGGTGGCCCACCCTCTTTCATGATGCAAAGAATTTTGTGGTAGCATGTGATACATGTCAAAGAACAGGGAAACCCTTGAAGAGAGACTTCATGCCATTACACCCATCCCAGCCTCAGGAACTCTTTGAGAGATGGGGACTGGATTTTGTAGGTCCTCTAAGAACAAGTCGAAGGAGAAGATGTCGATACATCGTGGTTGCCACAGAATATCTCACAAAATGGGTAGAAGCAAGGGCTTTACCGGACAACTCGGCAAAAAGCACGGCTCACTTTTTGTACGAACAAGTAATTACAAGGTTCGGGATACCTCTACAGTTGACAAGTGACAGAGGAGGCCATTTTGTGAATGCAATTATTCAGAACTTGATGGAGGAATTCAGGATTTTTCACTCCTTGTCAAGTCCGTACTACCCAAGAGCAAATGGGCAGGCGGAGGCAACAAATAAAGTCTTGGTTTCAATCATGTACAAGACATGTGGAGTCGAAGGAGCCGACTGGGAGGAGCGGTTACCAATAGTTTTATGGGCATATAGGACCACTTTCAAGCCCACTACAAATCACACACCCTTTCAACTGATGTACGAACAGGAAGCAGTTGTACCAGTTGAATTCCTTGTACCCAGCTTGAGGGTAGCAGTCGACAATCGCTTGAATGATGAGGAAAGTATTCATGAACGACTGACAACATTAGTACAATTGGATGAAAAGAGGGTGATGGCACAATGGGCAATGAAGATTGCATAGAAAAGGAGGAAATTCTGGCATGATAAACATCTCCAAAAATTGGATCTCAAAGCTGGTGGACTAGTTCTCAAATACAATGGTAAGAGAGAACTCAAGCCAGGAAAGTTGAAAACTTTGTGGCTTGGACCCTTCCAGGTAGAAGAAGTACTTGAGAACGGGGCGGTAAAGTTGAGAAAATTGGATGGAACGTTATGCCCCGAGGTGATAAATGGTTCCAAGTTGAAAGTATACAAACCTCGTGCACAGGTGAATATGATCAACTTGGGACAAATAGGAACTTCCAGAATAGAAGAGGAAGATCCAGGCACACAACCTTCTAGAAACAACGAGCAGGGTAGCGTTGTTCGAGAGGAGGAAACTCATAACCTGGATTGGTTATTTGGGAGTGAAGAAAGGCAGGCAATGGAACTCTCAAGTAACAGCGAGGAGGACCGACTCCAAGTTTTGATGGAGGTCGCTCAACAGGAGGTTCTGGAAGAAGATGAAGAAGGAGTTAGACTTCTGCAATGAATGAGATCGAAAACACATAGGTTGCAGGAAGAATATGAAACTCTGAGGCAGTACAATAATCAGCTACGAGAACAGGTGATCCAGGAGTTGGACACAACCATGCAAAGAGTAAACGAAAGGCACGAAGCTCGCCTAGCGGAATGGGCAGAGCTGGACCAGGGGGAACTGAGAAGGAGTGCAATAGGAAACTCTTCAGAAGGCAATTTATTCTCCTTAGAAGAAGAATAGGAAGATGTGGTGAGTCCAAGGGAAGATAGAAGAGGAAAAGCAATAGCAACAGGTGCACCCTCTAGGAGTTCTTCTTCAGCCTCATTGAAAATTGTGCTAAATACAGAAGAATCCTCAAGCGGAGAATCAGTGAACCATCAAGAGATGAGAGATTCTCCAGAAAGACCTAGGAGGTGGGAAGTAGGACAAAGCTCGACTGCCAAATATCAGATAAGTAGGGAGGAAATGGCAGCAATAATATGGAAAGATATCGAGACGGTACCAAAAAAACCAAAAACTGGAGGATGGTTGGAAGAGTCCAAAGCAGTGACGACAACCTACCTCAGAATCCAGATATTCCATATGCCAGTCCTAACCCAGACAGTAGAAGACAAAGGGATGAAGATCGCAGTCGACAAGCAGGTGTCAAATTTCTGGAAACTATGCAGATAATTGAAGATGATGCTTCACTAAGTCCACAAGATGAATACAATGGAGGATTAAATGAGGATGTTATGCCATAATTACCACCGCATCGTGAATGGAGAACACCATACTTTGGAGCCATGAGACGTCCAACTGAACGGGAGGAGGTAGCCAGGTATCGAATGGCTGCACTTGACTTACGAGCACATAGAAGAGAAGTACGATGATTGCAGCAACGGGTTCAAGAAACTTCAGTATGGCCACTCAACACGGTAGGAGATGGAAATGACTCAAGCACCGACTCAGTCTTTTCAGATGAATACCAAGAAAATTTAGCTCATTGTACCATGCAATGACAATTTGAGCAAAGAAGATGGAGGCGAAGACTGATGAGAGCCGATAGGAGACTGAGGATCTTGCAACAACTAACACCTGAGCCAGGAGCACAACCCATAAATGAGGCCCATAGCCGAGACAATTTAGGTACCTTCGGGAGACCGCAAGGAATCCCGAGAGCACCTGACCAAGGGAGGAGCGTGGTTGACCTCCGTCCCGATAGCTTGAGAGGAAGAAATTCCCCTTCGGCTACCAATAGGTCGACTGGTTCTCAGTTTGGACCGCAAGGCCCATCTGAGAACCTAGTCCAAGCCAACCCATTACTTCGTGCTCCTGAGAATAGACCGAGAGGTCCATCTCAGCGAGCTCGTAGGAACCGAAGACGTCGTCAGGAATGACTGAGGGACCGATCGAATCTCGGGCAGTTGGGAGTACGACAACCCAACATTAGAGAGATTCGATCGGAAAGAGGCCGAGGACGCGGTAACCAGGTCCGTGGAAGGAGAGATTGGGATAGAAACCCCAATCTAGAACATAGGGATCAAGTGCGGCAGTTGTAGGAAATGATAGAGGTCGAGGACGAGGTCTAAGAACTAGACGACCCCACCAAAATAGGAAACATCAAGGTCGGCAACAACCCAGGCAACATGAACTTGATCAGCAGATACAAGAAGGGGTGATGTTTAACTATTTGGATGACTGTATAATAATCCGGCGTAATGATGGAAGGACTGAACGAATTCCACTGGTGCCCGCCCATCCAGAACGCCCAAACCTGAATAGCAGCCACCGGGAAGTAGCAGAACATTTCGATAATATTGCCAACCCAGAGGAAGGAGAAGTTCGATTGGCAGAAGAATGGATGGAACAAACTAGTCTGACAGCAGAAAGAAATGAACAAGTCAATAATAATGTCAGACGACGGCCCAACATAAATCAGTCCCCGGAGCCAGAAATAAGGCAGCAGATGGAAGAAACAGAACAACAATACTGGCGCATTATGCCACAGGATAGGACAAGACAACAACAATAGTCACGCTCGAAAACTCCCCCAAGATGAAATAATCGTCGAAGACGTCAGGCGACGGAGGAAATAAATAGTGATAGTGATGATGATTTCAGTAGTTTCGGAGAAAATAGCCATCATCATCAAAATGAGACACCAGATGCATGGGAACTGCGTATTGGCTTGGCCATACGGTTCACCCGTCGACGTTAAAAAGGAGACGTCACATGCAGTTTTGAAAAATATATAAAATAAATAAATAAATAAAAATAAGAAAATTTGAAAAAGTCAAATAAAAATTAAAATAGAAGAAAAGACAAAATAGGGATAAGACAAAAGAAGGGACACCTAGACGTCTAGCTAGCCGACGTGTCGCGCATGCACAAAGTTAGTTGCAAGGTGGCGGTTGCATAACGGTTTGGGCAACTATAAAAGGAGGGGAAGGCCCTCATTTGCAACATCACTCTCACGCAAGCAGGAGAAGGAGAAGGAGAAAGGAGAGGGCGCAACGGTTGAGGAGTGAAGTGGCTAGGGAGTAGCAGGCGAAGGTGATAGCAGACGGCTGGTGACCTAATGGTAGCATCCTTCTGAGCGTCTGCATTGGACCTAACGATACCTGCCTTGATGGCTGCAATCCACATGACGACTGGACCAGGCCACCTAACAACTACCCTACCTTAATGACTGGAGGTACCTGATGACTGCACAACCGGATGGCTAGCACCCCTAACGACTGCAGCACCCGACGGTAAGACAACTCTGACGGTTGTGGAAACTAGACGACTGGGAGGAATGACGGGAGTAGAGGTCGATAGTTAGAAGAAGGTAAAGTAAGACTGATGGCTCAGAGGTCAGGAAAGATTCCAGTTCGTAGTGAGCCCGAACCAGAATCAGTGGTTGCCAAGAGATTAAGGCACCAACAGGAGATTGAGATGAAAGGGCATGGCAAAAGCTCAGAAGGAGGACAGAGTCGGAGTAGAAGAGAAGCAGCAGAAGTAGCAACCCGCAAGAATAAGGAGATGAATCCGAGCGGCAAGGCACCCGTAGCAGTGGAGGATATCACTTGGGTATGCCCAACTGGAGAATATTGCCGCCAATGGTGGGCAGATGCACCAGATAGCCACCCAACAAAGAAAAAGTTGAAGGAGGCGGGAGTGCACTTCATCCTACAGGCTCCGCATTTTGATAAGGGAATTTTTGAGGAGTACCTGCTACAAATGCTGGAAACATATGATGTTGGGAGGCACAGCAGTCTCGTGGAAATAGACGACACTGCACTAGTAATAGATTTTTCTCCCGGGGTTTTCCAGAGCACTTTTGGACTCCCACGGAAAGGCAAGCCGGTGGTGAACGAAAGGGTGGATCCGAAGAGGTCACCAGAATTGATCATGGATGTCACCACTCTGACAAAGGAAGAGGCGAAAGCTATGCTGAGTGTCCATGGGGGAAGAGGAATTAAGCAGGGACAACTCCGAAATGACGGACTGGAAGTGAGCATGAATGTAATAATGGCAAGGTTGTCAGGAGAGCAACGAAGCTCAGATTTGCCCATATGGTTGATTCCGTATCTGCAAGGGATAGTACAGGGCATACAGTATGATTGGGCAACATATCTGTCAACACGGATACAAGCTTTTCTGATGAGAACAACCAAGAATTTTTCTATGACTTTTCATGCCATTGGCTTGATCTTGGATGCGGCAGGAAAAGCAGAGATCCCGATCCCAGATTTCGGTGCTCCAAGAGAACTCCCACCCTTAGCACCATCTATTTGCAGGTGGATGGGGGCCCAACCAGCTAAGAAAATGACACCAACAAAGAAAGTAAGGGTCAAACAGATTTCACATAAACCAAGTCAAGAGAAGTTGGTGGCTGCATTAGAAGGGGAGGATAGGAGAGCAACACAGGTTCGGGAGGAGGAACCACAAAAATAGAAAGAGGCTCAATCTCTGGAAGAGCCTAAATGGAAGAAGAAGAAGGGGCAATTTGACATACCACCCCCAGCTTTCTCACAAGAAGCTTTGCAAAAGATAGCTGAGAATCTGGAGACAGTTCGGAGCCGGGAGCAACATCAACTACCATAGGAAGAAGCATATTTTTCTATACCGTCAACCCTTCATAATCTGGCAGCTGGGACCAGTACGGCTGAATGGTTTGGACCCACTGAATATCTAGCAGAGGCTGAGCATATAGCCCGCATTGGGTCACCGGATCTGACAGAGATAGATTTGGCAAGACCAACTTCACTAGCAGCTACTTTGAGCACATTCTCGATAGATGCTATGTTTGATGAAGCAGCTAGGGAAACAGGCACATTAGAAGCTCCAGAAATCAGCAGTAACCCTGGGGTAGAGGAAGGCCTACCACCACAGGTTACACAGGCAGAAAAGCCAAGGATGGAGAAAACAATAGGGAGTGCAGCGGAAGAAAACCCTACAGATAATGGAAAACAGCCCCCAGAGGTAATAGACTTAGAAAAGTTGGAGGAACAAGAAGAACAGGGCAGCAAGAGTCTTGTACAGGAGATAGTAATAAGAAGACCACCTGTTCACCATGAGGAGAGAGGCAAGGGGATTGCACAGGAAGAAGAACAGATGGACACTTGGTCCCAAGAAATTCTCCTCAAAATACCAAATTTTATGGACCCTTCGGATGAAATGGATGAGCAAGCAGCAATATGTTTTGATAGATTGGGCAAAGTCATGAATAGCCTTAGCTTGCAGTTCAGTAGTGCATGCATGGGACAGTGGAAAAAGTGGCAATGCATGGTTGAGGAGGAGCTGGACAGATTGGTTAAGTGGGCAGCCCAAGGTCCATGGAGGAAAGATATCTCGGACATTCATGCGAGGCAGCCTTGGTTATTACCCACTGGCCAGGTGCAAACAATGGAGGGCATTGAAACATTGCCAGAAAAGACACCCAGTCTTTATCTGGAAACAGAACAGGTATATGTTTGCGGCCATGGCAAAAACCCCCCTCAACATTCTAGGGAGCATGGCACACAGGTGGAAGTAGTGCCAGAATTACTGCCACTATACACACAACTGAACTTCCTCGCACATCTGTTGATTTGGCTGGGCGAAGGAATCAAACATGTAAATTCAGCTAAGGATATCATGGAACGAGAAGTCACAGAGGCTTTGTTAGCCAAGGACAAGCTCTTAGCTGAAGGAATGGGCCGAATGGAAAAAGTTCAAGAAGAAATGCGGAAGTTGGGACAAGCTATGGGAGAACTGAAAGCTGATTTGGAGCAAAAGGCCCAACAGTTAGCTGAATCAGCAGCAGAAATAGCCCAACTAAAAAGTGCGAAGGAAATTTTGATTAAGCAAGCAGAAGCATTTTCAGTCAATAGGAGCCAGCAAGAACGGGCTTGGGCTCAGGAAAGAGAGAACTGGCAAAAAGAAAAGGCAGCCTTACAAGAAGAACTGCGGTTGGCAAAACAGCAAAAGGGTGCAACAGCTGCACCAGTTTCAGAACAACGGTTGAAAGAGATCTTTCGAAGAAGAGAAACAGAATTGCTGACCAACCTAAAGCAGACAGAAGACAGAGCTAATACTTTAGGAGTGGAGTGGGCCAAATACTTTAACTATGCAAAGAGGCTCAAGGACGAACGAGACCACTACCGGGAACAACTGCAGGAGTACACACAAGCATTGCAGGCTGCAAATCCACAGAGCTCAACCCCTACAGATGCTGGAACCTCGGGAGCTGAGCGGAGAAAGTCGCTGAGGACATCGACTTCTTCGAAGGGGAGGATAGATGTAGACAACAGTTCTAGACCCTAGGACTGGCTGGCACATCCATCACCAATTTTGCAATGTATATAAGTATTTTTGGTATATGCTTATGTCTTATTTTCAAAAATACAGCCAATGGAATCAAGGCTGAATGTAAACGCATATGGCACTACAAGACAAAAACAACCGTCATGCTTGTTAATGTTCTAGTTAAAGACGTCTAGAGTTGTTAGATGTCAGCAAGCAGTTGATGTTAAGGATAAGTGTTAAGGACACGGTTGGGGTGGTTTGGGAATTGGTTGGGGAACCAATTTACCCCCTCCTATTTAAACCCCCCTCTTCAAACATTGTAAGGCATGTACGATGGATGCTGTAGAAGCTATTGATGCTATTCATTCTACGTAATGTCAATGTTGTTATACTGTTCATATAATCTGTGTATGGTGATTGTGTTGTGAGTTGCAGGTTGTCCACCATTAATGGAGTGATTGTAGGTTGTTCTGTGTTAACCAATATTGCAGGTTTTGTCATTACAGATTGCAATAGACAAGCACTAAAGCAGGGAACCAGTTCTATGTTTTGCAAGTTTACTAGACGAGATGATGACCCAAATGGCTGACGTCTAGCCCTGACGTCTGGTAGCCCCAGATGGCTAGTCGTCAACCCACCAACCTGACATCTGGACCTAGACTAGACATCCAGATCCTGCCTAACGTCTAGACACCCCTAACGTCTAGCACATTGAAATTTGCTCCCAACATCTAGACCTGCTGATCCGACGTCTAGACTTGGCCATCAACTAGCAGAGTTAGAGATTGACTGATAAACTTGTACAACCTTTGCTCAAAGCCTAATACTGACTTATCATCACCCCATACCGGGAATATACTCACCCCTATATACAACATACTTTTGACACACTTCCTGATGAGCAAGGTGTAACCAAAGTATTGTCATTGTTGTCAACATAGTCAGGTTGATCAGTTGATGCAATGGACAGGAGTTCATTGATGAGCAAGGTGCAGCCAAAGTATTGTCATTGTTGTCAACACAGACAAAGGATCGGTTGATGCAATGGACAGGAGTGCAGAGGTCATTAGATAGATCGGTTGATGAAGTGAACAAGAGTTCAGGTCAATCAGAGCATGCACAGTGAATTTCCAAGAAGACAGAAGTGGCCCAGATTCAAAAGCTCAAAGAAAAAGATAAGTAATAAAATTGTCGCGATATCTCGACATGTTGAGCAAGCATGAGAAACTGTCACGATTTCACGACATGTTTGAAGAGAGAGAAAGCACAAGGAAAACTGTCGTGATTTCGTGACATGAGAGAGAAAGCGCAAGATAAACTGTCACGATTTCGCGACATGTTGGAAGCAAAGAAGGCAAGTAAGAAAACTGTCGTGATTTCATGACATGTTTGAAGAAGAAGCGCATGCAAGGAAAACTATCGTGATTTCGTGACATGTTTGGAGAGAAGGCGCAAGCAAAGAAAACTGTCACGATTTCGTGACATGTTTGGAGAGAAGGTGCAAGCAAAGAAAACTGTCGCAATTTCGTGACATGTTCGGAGAGAAGGCGTAAGCAAAGAAATGTGTCGCGATTTCGTGACATGTTTGAGAGAAAGAGCTTGCAAAGAAAAGTGTCACGATTTCGCGACAATTTGCAAGAAGGATAGTACGGACGAAAATGTGTCGCGATTTCGCGACAATTTGCAAGAGGAAGCGCTAAGGAGAAAAAGTGTCGCAATTTCACGACATGTCGGGTTTTCGCGATCCGATGAGAAGAAAAGCACTAAGGAGGAAAAGTGTTGCGATTTCGCGACATAATGCAGGAGAGAGAGTCTGATAGAAAAAGGTGTCACGATTTCACGACATGCTTCATTTTTGTGGTCCAAAGCGAAGAGAAAGAGGAGAGAGAAAAAGGTGTCACGATTTCATGACTGTTGTATTTTCGGAGGCCAAAGCAAAGAGAAAGTGCAAGGAGAAAAAGTGTAGCGATATCGCTACATGTTGTATTATCGCGGGCCGAAGCAAAGGTAAAGTGCAAGGAACAAAAGTGTAGCGATATCGCTACATGTTGGGTTTTTGTGACCTGAAGAGAAGAGAAGAGCTAAGGAGAAAATATGTCGTGATATCACGACATTTCGCATTTTCGTGACATGTCACATTTTTACGACAACAGCAGAGAGGAAGACTCCGAAGGATGAAGTGTCGCGATTTCACAACAAAAGCAAAATGAAAGAGCATGGAAGCAGAAGCGTCGCGATTTCACGACAAATTCAAGGAGGAAGAACTCAAAGGCGAAAGCATCATGATTTCATGACATGTTCCGTTTTTGCGGGCGTAAGGCAGAGAAAAGCACAAGGTAGTGAAAGTGTCACGATTTCGCGACATGTTCCGTTTTCGCTGGTGCATGCAAAGAAGAGTGTATGGCAGCGAAAAGTGTCACGATTTCACGACATGTCATGTTTTCGCGGGTGCATGCCGAGAAGAGGACTAGGAGGTGGAAAATGTCGCGATATCACAACATGTCTTGTTTTTGCGGTCAAACGCCAAGGAAGAGTTAAAGGGGCAGAAATGTCACGATATCGTGACATGTTGTTTCTGCGTGACTTAGAGCTAAAAGGAGAACCCAGCCGAAGTAAAGTTAACTGAAGGAAAATGATAGTTACAGATGCATTTGCAGAGGAAATACATGCAGCCAAAATTAGAAGAGTTAACTGAAGTCAGTACAACAGTTATAGGTGCAGTTACAGATAGAAATCATGCAGTTAAATAAGAATAGTGAACTGAAGTAATTACAGAAGTTACAGGGGCAGTTACAGTGACAGTAAACAAAAGTCATTACTGCAGTTACAAGAGCCATTATAAAGAAATATCATGCAGCAGTGATTACTGAAAGTCATCAGACGAAGACCACAATTTGGATAGAGAAACATCTCAAAGCCTAAACAAAGAACCGTTCTATTAATAAGATTGCATGTGAGAATAAAGGAGTCGTTACTATTAACAGGCTGCATGCGTGAATATGAAAGTTAACAATAGAAACAGAACACAGTTATAAAATGAGATTTGTGTGAAGTAGCAAGGTTGAGCTCCGTGCGGGAAGTGAAAGCAGTGTGTTGCCGAGCAGAGGAAAAGTGCTGTGAAAAAGGATGTATAGAAAGCACGGCTAAAATAGAGAAGCATATAGAGTGCAACAGAGAGAAAGCAGCTAAAAGTTGCTCAGTAGGAAAGAGTGTTGCGGTATAGAGGGACAGTGTTGTGGGCTATTACAAAGCTAGAAGAATGCTTTAAGAAGTACAGAGCTATGCGAGCTACAAGAGTAAGCCATAAGAAAGGGTTGTAAGTGTGCAGTAAGTAAAGCTGTAAAAGAGTGTATGCTTTGTGGACAGGGAGTTGAGATTGAAAGTTAGAAATAGAATATATTGAGTCTCTAACAATTCTCCTTATGCTTCCATGAGATTGATTTGAGTTAAGTTAGACCAGTGAGGGTCTTGTAACACAGAAGGCATTTTTATGTCAATCAAGATTTAAAATAGAAGTCCAAGTTGGTGCTTGGAATCAAGGGTAGGTGCTCCTTTCTGTTGGTGCAGATAAATCAGGGGTTGGTGCTCCTTCTAGTGGGTGCTGGTAAACTGATTGTGAAGTTGGTGCTTTGCAAAGGCTGGATTTGGATGGGAGTCCAAGCAGTCTATTTTTTAGGAGTAGCCAAAACTGGTGAACCTCATAAATCTTGTGTTATGTGTTGCTATCTTGTCACACTTACTGCATCTGGTTTTAAGCATTCATTAATTCTGAATTAAGAGATGAAGATTTATGTTTTTAATTAACTGCACTGATTCACCCCCCCCCCTCTCAGTGCCATTGTAAGACTAACACTTCCTAATCTAAATATTTGCAATAGTACTCAAAGGTAATTCAGGGCACCAAATAATGTAATATCTGCTAACACCTCCTATTACATTAATTGGTGTGAAGAGTTTTAGTCTTCAATCTCTGCCTATATCTGGTACCAAAGCTACATTTGTCGTGATTCTAATTAATTCCATAGTTGTTTTTGCAATGATTTGTTTGAGAATTTCATCTAATGCCATCATTAATATGCCTTTTACAATGCTCCATTCATGAACACTATTTTCTTTATACCAACAAGTTTTGTGGGTATGACTATGGCTCCTACAATTTTTACAATGAGTAAGATCCCAACAATCTTCAACTGTATCGTCGGACTGAACGCTTGTCCCTTTCCTGGTGCTTTCAGCGGCGTAAAAGGTTTAAAATGATTGTGGCATGGTGGTTATAGGGGCAAGCTGCGCGAAGATCTGTGTGTCGGCTTACGGGGTGGACAGCGCGAGATCATCGTGGCGGCCATAAAAGCTGCACAGCCTGCCCGGATTCGTGGCGGCTACCGATTCCACAATGTAAATTCAAAAAAAAAAAAACAATCTTCAACTGTATGTCAATATTTATTGCACCTTTTACACCTGTGAGTATATTTTGAATGAACTCTTATGGGTCCTGAATATTGAACTTTTACCAAAGACTATTTCCTTTGTGTTTTTTCTTTATTGTAAATTTATACATTGGCCTCTTTAAAAAAATCATTTATGCTTAATTTGAGTATCAAAAGAACTCTATTTTTGGCTTCTCTTTGAATAGTCTGTAGATATTTCGCTAGTTCTATTGATCCATGTTGTCTATCTTTTGAAACAATTTGTAAATGATTCTCGAAAGATTTTCCTTTTTCTGCATTTTGAATAATCATTTTTCCTTGCTTTCTATCCATGATATAACTCCTTTAAATCAATTCTTCTTCAAATTAAACAATCAATCAATTCTTTAGATTTATTTCTTCTTCTTTTTTTTAAGCGAAAAACCCCTTGTGGAGCCGCCTTGGTCTGAGAAACCACGAACAGGGGGTTCTACACCGTCAAAGTCACCATGGGGTCGCACCCGACCCTGCCTGCACCAACATTATCAATTGGATTTGAGATACCCAATTCAGCTTTTTGGTAGGGTGAAGATTTGAACCTGGGACCTCCCTTGGAGGATTGCCCTCTCCTCTCCAACTCACCTACAACACTTGGGTCAAATTTACTTTTCACTCCTTATAACTCCCAACATTTTAATTTCAAATCCTTCCTCCTTTTAACAATTTCAATTTTCAAATTTCCTATTTCAATTTCATAAATCAATTTTCAAATTCAATCCTTCAATCTTCTTATGTCTCCCTAATTCTCAATTTCAATCTCAAAAATTCCAATTTAACCCAAACTCCAATTAATTCAATCTTCAGTTCAAATTTCAAACATTTAATTTTCTTATAGCATTCATTAATTTATTCCTTAAATATTCCTTTTAACTCCCAAATTTGATTCTTTTAAATTAATAAAACCTTATAACTCTTGAATTTCAAAAAATCAAATATTTCCCTTCAAATAATGCACCTGAGCAAACAAATTGTGTCGTCCTTAATAATGTCAAAAAATTAAAGTTTACCTGCATTACGAAGCGTCATGTCTCAACTCCAATTGATTTAGGGCATCATGAAAGAAAACATTACACTCAATGTTTTTTTTTTTATTATACTAGAGGAATCGGTAACATGTTACAATTTTCTACGCCTCTTCATGGTTTCGAATCTCGCTCCTTGTTGCCACTATAACCTTCAATTGCATCAAGTAATTTGATGTCCCAAAATAATGTCATAGAGTTTGGATGGGTTCTGATTTTTTATGTTCTGTAATTTCACATTCTCAACTAATAAAATGTGGGTAAATATGATGTAAGTGTCCCCTCAATTTAGTGATATGAATATGTTTGCTATTGTGTGACTTTCTCTTTCTTTTCATTATACCTTCAATGCATTTTGTGTGACTATATTCCCCTTTGAATAGAAATTTGTGAGGAATTTATTTTTTTAGATAATAGTTGTCAGGGCACTATACGGATCATTTGGCTATTTATTGGTGAGAAGGTTATCTTCCTGAAGTTTTCCCTTATCTATTTCCATTTTTTTTGTTTTGGGGAATCCACCTACTATATGCCTTTTGTTTCCAACTTAATCCATGTTTCAGTCATGAAACATCCAATCCAAAGAAAACTAAGGTTAAACTTCTAGGCAATTTGAGACTTGTAGTCTGGTCTTGCTTTCAAATTGATATGCCTAAGTGGAATTTTGTTCAGGTTGTATATATTTCATGACTCTCATATATTTTGCATAAGATAACTCCAAAGTGGAATTTTTTTCAGCTTGTATATATTTCATGACTCTCATATATTTTGCATAACCTCTGGGTGATGTAATTAGGCATATGTCCCAAAACAATGTCATAGAGTTTGGGTGGGTTACGATTTTTGATGTTATGTAATTTCACATTCTCAGCTAATAAAATATGGGTAAATATGATGTAAGTGTCCCTTCTATTTAGTGATATGAATATGTTTGCTATTGTGTGACTTTCTCTTTCTTTTCATTATACCTCCCATGCATTTTGTGTGACTATCTTCCCCTTTGAATAGAAATTTGTGAGAATTTTATTTTTTTAGATAATAGTTATCAGGTCTATGAATTGGAATTAGATCACCTTAAACAGAATATGACCAAATATTGTTAAAAATCGTTTATGAGTTTAATGTTTTGCTTTCATATGTTTCAAAGGTTTCTAAACGATAATGAATGGAAAACTAGAAAGATAGATCTGAGATTTTATGATTAAATTTGGTTTATACCATACTGGATGGAGATAGAGGTTATAGATGAAATGTAGTGAATTTTGATTTATGAATTCAGGCTTAAGCATATGGCGGTCATGAAAAAATAATCAAAAGCACTTGAACATAAAGGATCATCTATCCCAGATGGATACTCCTAAATAATACTATTGCCTATAAATTTAATTGGTTAAATGACATAGAATGTTTTCTTTGAGTTGAAAAGACATGGATTTAATTTAAAATAATAGGTTTTGGACATCAAGTCCTTGCATTGTTACATATAATACATTAGCTATAGATTATTCCAGCTCGCAATTTTTAAATTGGTTTTTAATGTTCTTATCTGAATGAAAAAATATGGTTGCATAGTAAATGAGCAAATCCGTAAAATATGACATCTGATTTATTATTTTTATTCCTTTTTTGCCCGTGATAGGATGTTCTATAGGGTATTCCAACATCATAATTTATATATATTGTAATTGAATACATAAATGTCTAGACTCAAGATTGACATCATACTTAAATTATATGACTGTTTGCTTTTAGGATGATTATAAGATGCTTATAATATAAATATAAAACTAGGCAAGGAATCTGTCATTGACGTAAATCAGTTGTCAGCCATAGGTGAGTGAGAAGAATCGAGGTTCCAGGTCATAGTAATGGATGAAACAATGTTTTCTTCTTTAAGGACACAACATTCAATGAGACCCTCAACCAGTTTATATCAAAGTTCTTTGGTAATTATACAACTGTCAAGTCCCATTGACCTCATTTGTCATTCGAGTACATAAATATAATTTTATTTTTCCTTTCTTTCTTTTCAAGGGAGTTCTGAAGAAGCAGGAAGCTTGTTTAGAAAGGTGGATGTAGTAATTACTCAACATATTATAACCTATCTACAAGAAGTCAAGGCTTACCGTTATCTTTACAAGTGGAGGGAAGGACTTGGCATGCAACTCTTTTGCCAAGACCACTACAACTATTAACCTGAAATCTGCTAACACATAAAAATTCATAAGTTGGAAGCCAGAGTCAAAGCTGCCAAGATGAATATGGCTTAATCAAGTTTCATGAAGTCAATAGAGGATTGGACCAATCTATGTTGGTGTGAAAGCACTTGAAAACTGAACTGACACTTTGTCCTAGGCTGGTGTGAGAGCACTTGCATACTTTCTTCTAGCTAGTGTTTGAAAATTACAAAGACTAATGAACTAAGAAAATATCATATAAAACCAATTGTTGAAGAAGCTTTGAGAAGTTGAAAATGTTCACTTCCATATGTTGAAGGAATTGACACTAAGAATAACACAAAGGGCATAAAATCCGGGTGTAGGAATCCCAAATTGAGGCTGCCAAAATGAATAAGATTGAATGGAGCTCCGTGAAGTCACTTTGGACAAACCAAGCTGGTGTGCATGGTAATCTATCCTAACATTTTCAATACATTGAAGGATATTGTGAATAATGATTGTAATACGATGGAGAAGAAAATGTTGAGACAAATAATTGTTGTCAGTGTGCCTCTCCCAGGTCGCTTATCCCCAACAGGAAATTGGCCAGGTCTAAGAGGATTCTTCTTACCTTGAATTTGATGTGTGGCTTTTCATGGTCGAACATCTATTGTGATTACTATTGGAGTGTGATTGTGTACTACTTCCCTAGAAAATGTGACACTCCTTTCTCGATATTGTGAGTTTTGGTGGAGGTGCTCTAAATCCTTCGCACTGCATATGGAAGCAAAACTTCAAGGAAGATACAACCATTTTATCTTGGATCTATTAGAGACCGGTTTGAAATTGCATAGAAATCAATATATCAATTTACCAGCGACGCTATTAGTATGTATACAATTTTCTTTCCACATATACTACCAAAAATCATAAACTATCTATAAATACTTTAATTGACCTTGATGGATCAGGAGTCTTTGAAGCTCACTTTGTTGTATATTTTCTCTAACACTTTGATTGCTATATGCTTCTAGAAACATAGAAGATCCAGAAGCATAAACTATAACTCATATAGCTTACGTTCCGATAATATAATATTATTTTTATTTCCAATTAGCAATGCCCCCTGCCCAAAGAAAAATAAAAATAAAAATGAGAGAGAAATTATTTTAATAGTAAGCAAAGCTTCTCACATAAATAAAAAAAGTATACATAGTAAATGACTGGAGAATTTATTAATTTTAAATTTCATTTAATTAAATGATATTTCGTGCACAACAAATCTAAGTTTCACATTGTAAAAATGGTAAATTTGTCTTTAGTAACAAGCAGAGAACAATACCAAATTATTTGTGTTTCTTCTTAAACAAAACTAAGATTTCATTAAAATAAAAATAAAAAAAGCAAACATTGAGCAAAGAAAAAGACCTCTGAAGAACATCACCTACTACATTGTTGCCTGTGTTGTTATAAAGAACAAACAATATAGACTAAAACAAAAGTAACACATGTTCAGATGCAAAGTTATGTGCTAGCAAATATTGTGGTTGATCTAGCAGTTACTTGGTCTCAATAGTCATCTACTGATAAGACATCACACTAGATTATTCTTTGCCACCCTTTCCTATAGAATCATAGCAAATGATACTGAAATTATTAGAAGTTGCATCTTGTAACTTTTAAACTAGACAAAAAGGTGGGTTTATATGTCCCAACCTAGCCAGCATACATAATTGGTGTAGGAGATTTCCAAAAGAAATTTTTACTTGTCTTATATTATATAGGCAATATTTTGTACTTCTTTGGATTTCAAATCTTTGACAAAATTTATGGTAAATTAAGCCCTACTAATCTATCTGAGCACAAGTTCTGCTGATAAACAAAAGGTTGGCTTTGGTTTTGATAGAACACTCGTATTCACCATTATTTTCAAATAACATTACATTTAAATGTGGAACTTGAGCTTTCTTGTTCTTATAATGACATGTCAACAGAGTTGGATATGCACAACACAACCCTGATACATATGATTACCTTTTAGATAGAGTTTAGAAGACATTATGGAGGGCTGCCATTGTCGATTTAGCGGAAAAATGAATGAAACAAAAAAAGATATTATATTAATGTGTCCTTGGATGACCAAATTAGGTCAATGGGACCAAAAAATGTAATATGTTACAATAGACAGTAACAAGGAATAAAGAACCCTAAATATTTGAAAAAATATAAGCTACACTATAAAAAATGAACAATGGTAAAAACCAAGATCATGTATACCCAATTCCAGATGAACTGCAAGTAGATAGATAAAATGAACATTGCATAATCCATAAAATGATTTAGCAAAAATTATAAAAGAAATATTAGCCAAAGGAGTATAATCATACCTGTGGAGCAGCAATTTCAAATGTCTTTCCCTCAGCTATAAAATCATCTCCTTCAATAATCATAGTACCACAGCCAGATGTTTCTGTGCCTCTTACATGTGATGCATGCATATAATCAACGTTACTTTGTCTAGTAAAATACAAAAATTGTCTGCACTTTTGTGGCCTAGTGTTTAATTGTCAATATCAGCAAAACTTCATGGAAGACATAAATGCAATGTTTACAGGTGTCAACCACTTATTTTATTCAAAAACTAAATATATACTACAGAGTATTCAAGGACAATTCCACTATGTGTCAACCCACCCAAGATACTATCATCAATTTGTTTACATAAGGAAACTTGAAGGCATGAACCTTAGCACAATTACAGAGATGCGGCTTATCAATTTAATCAAAAATATAAAACGCCAAATGATGACATTCACAAGTTCAAAAGACAATCACAAAAGCACATACTAAATTGTAATTAAATAACTTAAGCCTAAAATCTATATATAGAATCAAAAGACACAACCTAGAATCCTAAAGACTACCTGCACAACAAATTATAATAATGTATGTTCAAAAAAATTAAAATATTGTCGAATTCCAATGGCTTACAGTCTAGTAACAATACACGAGGGCACTCCAATGACAACATATGTTCCAGCCCTGTTGCACAAGCTCCCTATGTAAATGTAGTTGTAATAACACAAGTTGGGCCATACCTAGATGATTTTGGGTGAACGTCACATAAAATAATAACAATACCAATAGTTCTTGTGGGAATCAATCTAGTAACAATGCAAAACGCCACAATGATGATGATCTGAGTTCAAGCCTCACCATGCAAGCTCCCTATTTTAATGCAGTTGTAAAAAGACAAGGTACACCATACCTGGACAGTGTTGGATGCACGATGCATAAAATAATATTACCAATAGTTCTTGTGGAATACAAATGCATAAGTTCAAATCTGGTTGCAAAGTTACAACAAGGAAATCCTTCAATTATCCAGGATTGCTATGGGACTTTTTGGCACTAAAATTTTGTCTAAACAGATCAATGCCTTGTAGTGAGGTTTCCAGATAAGTTAAAATGGAACTTCTACAATAACTTGGTCTCTGGTTAGTCTGTGTTATGAATACTTTTATCTATTGCTCACATCCCATTTCAAATGAACTCCTTTTTGTCATATTGTCTATGATGATGTGTGTTGGATTAAAATTTCACAATATTTTTTTTAGCCAAAGACAAATTCCTTAGTTAGCTCGATGAAGATATGTGGCATTAATTCCAATAGTCTTTCCATAAGGACTTGGATTGTAAGACTCCTTTGCATGACATTTGATTGGAACTAAATGACAGCATTAATGACAACCATTACAATAGCATCTACCCCATTTTCAGTTTCAAAAGTAGACCTTTAGTGTTAGCAAATGGGCCCAAAGATATCATAGGTCCAATTTCCCAAAATCATAAAAACACTTGCAAATAATCTCTCACAATCACAACACATAAAATAACACTTTATTGATAGTAAAAAACTCTTAATAAAAACTTCATTCGATTACAAACTTGTTCTCCTTCGATTACATAGCATGAAGCTTTGTCTCCAATATATACCCTTACAAAAGACTCTTCAATAGTCCTGAATTTTGCTCTTCTCAAACTCTCGGGAGATGCAACCTTTCACGTCTTTCTTACATTATGACAAATCTTCTCATGATTACATAACCTCCTTCTAATCTTGATACATCTCACATGACTCTTCACTTCCACACTTGACACCTATCACTTATGACTCTTCACTTGCACACTTGACATCTTTCACACATAATTACATAACACAAACACTCTTTACATCTTGACACATACTTTTGACACACACTTCCTAATATAAATATTTACAATAGTACTCAATGGTACTTCATGGTACCAAATAATGTAATACCTGCTAACACCCCCTATTACATTATTTGGTGTGAAGATTTTTAGTCTTCAATCTCTGTCTTATGGCTTCGTCCTATATTCTTCCTCTAATTCTACTGTTGGTACCAAAGCTACATTTGTCATTATTCTAATTATTTCCATAGTTGCTTTTCCAATGATTTGTTTGAGAATTTCATCTAATGCCATCATTAATATGCCTTTTACAATGCTCCATTCATGAACACTCTTTTCTTTATACCAACAAGTTTTGTGGGTATGATTATGGCTCCCACAATTTTTACAATGAGTAAGATCCCAAAAATCTTCAACTTTATCTCCATATTTATTGCACTTTTTACACCTGTGAGTATATTTTGAACGAACTCTTATGGATCCTAAATATTGAACTTTTACCAAAGACTTTTTCCTTGGTGTTTTTTCTTTATTGTAAATTGATACATTGGCCTCTTTAAAACAATCATTTATGCTTTGTTTGAGTATCAAAAAAACTCTATTTTTGGCTTCTCTTTGAATAGTTTGTAGATATTCCGCTAGTTCTATTGATCCATGTTGACTATCTTTCGAAACAATTTGTAAATGATTCTTGGAAGATTTTCCTTTTTCTTCATATTGAATAATCGTTTTTCCTTGCTTTCTAGCCATGATGTAACTCATTTAAATCAATTCTTCTTCAAATTAAACAATCAATCAATTCTTCAAATTTACTTTTCATTCCTTATAACTCCCAACATTTTAATTTCAAATTATTCCTCCTTTTAACAAATTCATATTTCATCTTTTAAATATTTGAATTTCATCAATCAATTTTCAAATTCAATTCTTCAATCTTCTTATGTCTCCCTAATTCTCAATTTCAATCTCACAAATTCCAATTCAACCCAAACTCCAATTAATTCAATCTTCAGTTCAAATTTCAAACATTTTATTTCCTTATACCATTCATTAATTTATTCCTTAAAGATTCCTTTTAACTCCCAAATTTGATTCTTTTAAATTAATAAAACCATATAACTCTTGAATTTCAAAAAATCAAATATTTCCCTCCAAATAATGCACCTGAGCAAACAAATTGCGTCGTCCTTATAATCTCAAAAAATTAAAGTTTACCTTCATTACGAAGCATCATGTCTCAACTCCAATTTATTTAGGACATCATGAAAGAAAACATTACGCTTAATGTTTTTTTATTATTATACTAGAGGAATCGGTAACACGTTACAATTTTCTATGCCTCTTTCTAGGTTCGAATCTCGCTCCTTGTCGCCACTATAACCTCCAGTTACATTGGGTAAACCTTTTACGTAACCGGCTATGCCAATGCAACATGCCCACCAATACTATGGGGCCTGATGGATTGGAACCCTAGTCTCTGCACTCCTACATAAGCACTTTTGACCGTTGAACCAAGCACTCGGACCCGAATGTTTTAAATGTTATGCATTCATATATTGACATTACACTTAGGTTTTCAAAGTCTAACTCGAATCTCCTCAAGTTCCTTTGGCTCCAACCTACTACGATTTCAAACTTCAATCTTCTCCAATCATTTCAAGCGCTCCTCAATGTCTCTCAACTACAATCTTCTCTGCTCCAACTTCTAACCTTTTGCATCTTCTCTCTGTTGTGATCCAACGTCTATCCTTATGCATCTTCTCTCTAGTGCGCTCCTATGTCTATCCTTTTGCATCTTCTCGATGTTGCACTCCAATGTCTATCCACTATGCTATCAATATTCTTTCTACTTTCTTCACTTGCTGCTCTAAGCTATCTCACGTCATTCCCAAAAAATATCTCTCATGAATATCTTTCAACAAATTCTCTCCTCTAATATCCTTTTCCTCCTTTGACCTTCTTCTTCCTCCTCCAATCGTCTTCCTTCTCCTTCAACCTTCTTCTTCCTCCTTAAATATTCGTCCTTCTTCCTTCTTCCAACTATCTTTTGCTTCCTCCAATCTTCTTCTTCTTCTTCCAATTTTCTTCTTTTACTAGTCGTCTTCTTCCTCACTCCTTCACATCCAAATTCACACTTTTTCTTCAAATCTCTCCATGTTCAATATCCTTCTCATCCTCCTTCAAACTCTACTTCCAACAACTTCAATATCTTCTTCAGTAATCTCAAATTCTTCTCCTTCAATCTTCTCACTCTTCCTCTCTCTCTCCACCCTGGATACGGCTAGCTAAAGTGGCATTGATACCACTATTAGTAAATGGGCCCAAAGATATAGCAAGTCCAATTTCCCATAATCGTAAAAATACTTGAAAATAATCTCTCACAATCACAACATCAATGTTGCACAAAATAACACTTTATTGATAATAAAAACTCTCAATGCAAACTTCATTCAATTATAAACTTATTCTCCTTCACTTACATAGCATAGAGCATTGTCTTCAATATATAACCTTACAAAATACTCTTCAATACTCTTACTTTTTCTCTTCTCAAACTCCCAATGGAGATGCAACCTTTCACATGCCTTTCTTACATTATGACAAAGCTTCTCATGATTACATAACCTCCTACTTCTAATCTTGACACATCTCACATGACTCTTCACTTCCACACTTGACACATATCACTTAAAACTCACACTTGCACAATTCATACCTTTCAAACATAATTACATAACACATAAACACTCTTTACATATTGACACACACTTCCTAATCTAAATATTTAAAATAGTACTCAATGGTACTTCATGGTACCAAATAATGTAATTTATGCTAACAATTACTTGGACTGGGGAATCAACCTCAAAAGGGCAAACACCAACAAGGTAGAAAAGGAAAAAGGAAAACGTATGAAGAGGCCCAAAAATATCCCCAAGATACCCAAGGGCTTCAATAGCAGTAGAGTGCAGGAATATTTGAAGAGCCAAGTTGCCCTCCAAAAAACCAAGGAGGAGACAAGGACAAATATAAAGGCAAGGATAATAATGATGATAACAAGAGAAAAGAAGAAAGCAAGGACCGTGAGGAACATGACCCAAATAAGGTATAAGTGGGAAAGATTGACAGTCAATAGGGCCTCCCCCAAAGGATAGTTCTACCTTGTCCTCAACCCAGAGTGATCCTGCTGCAGCAATTATATTGTTCAATTCTCCCACAAGTCCTCAACCTTCTGCATCCTCATCCCAAATTGGTCAAAAACACCACAGTTTCTTGTTGGTTCGCATTGCTATCACCTTATTTTTATTTGGTTAATCCACCATAGGTCCTGGGGATCGTTGGTTTGCAGGGTGTTGGTCAGAAAATGATGATATCAATACCAAAATTTCTACCACAAACACTCCATCATTTCAATTATGGAAAATAGCAAGTCCAACTAGGAAAACTTTTACTTGACAGGTCCTGTCGCAAAGAGTTAAAGATGTGAAGAAGGAAACTTTTGCGTCCATCGATTCTGCTGAGCCAATGTGGAATTTCATGACCAGGGGGATAAGAAATCTAGAGATAGTTCAACTAATGCCAAATATAGACAAACTAGAGATCAAATGATCTGGATAGATTTTGTGTTTACTTGAATGCCTATTAACTTTGTAGAACTGCCAATAGCGTATGTAACCAATTTCCATAAAGTAGCCCTGAAGAGAACAGCTGAGATTGAGAAGAGGATGGAGGCAAAGAGGAACCAATATAAAGCCTATGAAAAGAAGATAAATCACATGGTGGTGGACATCACTGCTGTAGGAATTTCCTCCCAATATAAACACAACCCGTATATAGCCTCCATGAAAAGATCAGGGACTTAAATGCTCAACTGACTAAACACAATAAAGAATGGACTAAGAGAGTGTCCAAGGATAAAATAAAGGATATGAACAAAGAACTCTAAATATAAGTCTAAAGTACTTCTGAAAATTTATCAAAGAGGCTTTTATTATATTGATTCATTGATAGAAAAGTGCAGTACGACTAATTGTGAAATAACCAAGGTCTCCAAGGATATTTCAAAATAAGGATATGAACAAAGAACTCTAAAGATAAGTCCAAATTACTTCTAAAAAAATTATCAAAGAGGCTTTATTATATTGATTCATTGATAGAAAAGTGCAGTACGACTAATTGTGAAATAACCAAGGACTCAAAGGATATTTCCAAATAAAGTGCCCGTTGCCTGATGACATAATGATAAACTAAATATCATACAACAAATTTGAATAAATTGGGCTTTAACAGTAGAATTGAAGCAGGGCACTGTACGGATCATTTGGCTATTTATTTGGTGAGAAGGTTATCTTCCTGAAGTTTTCCCTTATCTATTTCCATTTTTTTTGTTTTGGGGAATCCACCTACTATGTCTTTTGTTTCCAACTTAATCCATGTTTCAGTCATGAAGAATCCAATCCAAAGAAAACTAGGGTTAGACTTCTAGGCACTTTGAGACTTGTAGACTTGTCTTTCTTTCAAATTGATAAGCCTAAGTGGAATTTTGTTCAGCTTGTATATATTTCATGACTCTCATATATTTTGCATAAGATAACTCCTAAGTGGAATTTTTTTTAGCTTGTATATATTTCATGACTCTCCTGCATTTTGCATAAACTCTGGGTGATGTAATGAGTCATATATCCCAAAACAATGTCACAGACTTCGAGTGGGTTCTGATTTTCATGTTTCGTAATTTCACATTCTCAACTAATAAAATGTGGGTAAATATGATGTAAATGTCCCTTCTATTTAGTGATATGAATATGTCTGCTATTGTGTGACTTTATCTTTCTTTTCATTATACCTTCGATGCATTTTGTGTGACTATCTTCCCCATTAAATAGAAATTTGTGAGGAATTTATTTTTTTAGATAATAGTTGTCACAGGTCTATGAATTGGAATTAGATCACCTTAAATAGAATATGACCGAATATTGTTAAAAATTGCTTATGAGTTTATTGTTTTGCTTTCATATGTTTCACATGTTTCTAAATGATAATGAATGGAAAAGTAGAAAGATAGATCTGAGATTTTATGATTAAATTTGGTTTATACCATGTTGGAAGGAGACAGAGGTTGTTCTTGCACATATGACTGGTAGACGTTATAGATGAAATGTAATGGATTTTGATTTATGAATTCAAGCTTAAGCAAATGAAAGTCATGAAAAAATAATCAAAAGCACTTGCACATAAAGGATCATCTATCCCAATTAGACACTCTTAAATAATACTATTGCCTATAAATTTAATTGGTTAAATGACATAGACCCCTTTCTTTGAGTTGAAAAGACAGATTTAATTTAAAATAATATATTTTGGATATCAGGTCCTTGCATTGTTACTTATAATAGATTAGCTACAACTTATTCCAACCTCGCAATTTTTAAAGAGGTTGTTAATGTTCTTATCTGAATGAAGAAACATGGTTGCATAATAAAAGAGCAAATCCATAAAAGATATGACATCTGATTTATTATTTTTATTCCTTTTTTGCACATGATAGGGTGTTCTACAGTGCACTCCAACATCATCATTTATATATATTGTAATTGAATACATGAATGTCTAGACTCGAGCTTGACATCATACTTAAACTATATGACTGTTTGATTTTAGCATAATTCTAATATGCTTATAATATAAATATAAAACTAGGCAAGAAATTTGTAATTGACATGAATGAGTTGTCAGCCATATGTGAGTGACAAGAATCGAGGTCCCGGGTCATAGTAATGGATGAAACAATGTTTTCTTCTTTAAGGACACAACAGTCAACGAGACCCTCAAGCAGTTTCTATCAAAGTTCTTAGGCAATTGTACAACTGTCAAGTCTCATTGACCTCATTTGTAATTCGAGTACATTAATATAATTTTATTCTTCCTTTCTTTCTTTTCAAAGGAGTTCTGAAGAAGCAGGAATCTTATTTGGAAAGGTGGATGTAGTAATTGCTCAACATATTAGAACCTGTCTACAAGAATTCAAGGCTTACCGTTATCTTTACAAGTGGAGGGAAGGATTTGGCATGCAACTCTTTTGCCAAGACCACTACAACTATTAACCTGAAATCTGCTAACACATAAAAATTCATAAGTTGGAAGCCCAAGTCAAAGTTGCCAAGATGAATATGGCTAAATCAAGTTTCATGAAGTCACTAGAGGATTGGACCAATCTATGCTGGTGTGAAAGCTCTTGGAAATTGAACGAACACTTTGTCCTGGGCTGGTGTGAGAGCACTTGCATACTTTCTTCTAGTTGGTGTTTGAAAATTATACAGACTAATGAACTAAGAAAATATCATACAAAACCAACTTTTGAAGAAGCTCTGAGAAGTTGAAAATGTTCACTTCCATATGTTGAAGGAATTGACACTAAGAATAACACAAAGGGCATAAAATCCGGCTTCTGGAATCCTAAATTGAGGCTGCCAAAATGAATAGGGTTGAACAGAGCTCCATGAAGTCACTTTGGGCAAACCAAGCTGGTGTGCATGGTAATCAATCCTAACATTTTCAATACACTGAAGGATATTGTGAATAATGACTGTAATACAATGGATAAGAAAATATTGAGGCAAAGAATTATTGTTAGTGTGCCTCTCCCATGTCGCTTATCCCCAACAGGAAATTGGCAAGGTCAAAGAGGATTCTTCTTACCTTGAATTTGATGTGTGGTTTTTCATTGTTGAACATCTATTGTGATTACTGTTGGAGTGTGACTGTGTATTACTTCCCTATAAAATGTGACCCACATTTCTCGGTATTGTGAGTTTTGGTGGAGGTGCTCTAAATCCTTCGCACTACATATGGAAGCGTAACTTCATGGAAGATACAACCATTTTGTCTTGGATCTATTAGAGACTGGTTTGGAATTGGATGGAAATCAATTTATCAGTTTACCAATGATGCTATTAGTATGTATACAATTTTCTTTCCACATATACTACCAAATATCTTAAACTATCTATAAATACTTTAATTGACTTTGATGGATCAGGAGACTTTGAAGCTCACTCTGTTGTATATTTTCTTTAAGACTTTGATTGCTATATGCTTCCAGAAACATAGAAGATTCAGAACCATAAACTATAACTCCTATGGCTTACGTTCGGATAATATAATATTATTTTCATTTCCAATTAACAATGCCCACTACCCAAATGAAAATGAAAACAAAAATGAGAGAAATTATTTTAATAGTAAGCATAGCTTCTCACACAAACAAAAAAAGATACACAATAAATGATTGGAGAATTTATTAATTTTAAATGTCATTTAATTAAATGACATTTCATGCACAACAAATCTGTTTCACATTGTAAAAATGGTAAATTTATCTTTAGTAACAAGCAGGGAACAATACCAAATTAATTTTTTTCTTCTAAAACAAAACTAGGATTTCATTAAAAAAATAAAAAAGCAAACATTGAGCAAAGAAAAAGACCTCTGAAGAACATCACCTGCTACATTGTCGCCTGTGTTGTTATAAAGAACAGACAATATAAACTAAAACAAAAGTAACACATGTTCAGATGCAAAGTTGTGTGCTAGCAAATATTGTAGCTGATCTAGCAGTTACTTGGTCTCAATAGTCATAAGACATCACACTTGATTATTCTTTGCCACACTTTCCTAAATAATTATAGCAAATGATACTAAAATAATTATAAGTTGCATCTTGTAACTTTTAAACCAGACAAAAAGGTGGGTGTATATGTCCCAACCTAACCAACAGACATAATTGATGTAGTTCATTTCCAAAGGAAGTTTTTACTTGTCTTATATTATATAGGCTATATTTTGTACTTCTTTGGCTTTCAAACCTTTGACCAAAGTTATGGTAAATTAAGCCCTGCCAATCCATCTGAGCACAAGTTCTGCTGATAAATAGAAGATTGGCTTTGGTTTTGAGAGAACACTCATATTCACCATTATTTTCAAATAACATTACATTTAAATGTGGAACTTGAGCTTTCTTGTTCTTAAAATGACATGTCAACAAAATTGGATATAAACAGCAAAAACCTGATACATATGATTACCATTTAGATAGAGTTTACAAGACATTGATGGAGGGTCGCCACTATCGATTTAGCAAAAAAAGGAAGGAAACAAAGAAAGATATTATACTAATGTGTCCTTGGATGACCAAACTAGGTCAATGGGACCAAAAAATGTAGTATGTTACAATAGATAGTAACAAAGAAGAAAGAACCCTAAATACCTGAAGAAATATAAGCTACACTATAAAAAAGGAACAATGGTAAAAACCTAGATTATGTATACCTAAGTCTAGATGAACTGTAAGTAGATAGATAGAATGAACCTTGCATAATCCATAAATTGATTTAGTGGAAATTATAACAGAACTATTAGCCAAAGGAGTATAACCATACATGTGGAGTAGCAATTTCAAATGTCTCTCCCTCAGCTATAAAATCATCTCCTTCAATAATCATAGTACCACAACCATATGTTCCTGTGCCTCTTGCATGTGATGTTTGCATATAATCAACATTACTTTGTCTAGTAAAATACAGAAATTGTCTGCACTTTTATGGCCTAGTGTTTAATTGCCAATATCAATAAAACTTCATGAAAGGCATAAATGCAATGTTTACAGGTGTCAACCACTTATTTTATTCAAAAACTTAATATATATTACAGAGTATTCAAGGAGAATTCCACTATGTGCCAGCCCACCCAAGATACTATCATCAATTTGTTTACATAAGGGAACTGGAAGGCATGAACTTTAGCACAATTACAGAGATGTGACTTATCAATTTAATCAAAAAGAGAAAACGCCAGATGGTGACATTCACAAGTTCAAAAGACAATCACAAAAGCACATACTAAATTATAATTAAATAACTTAAGCTTAAAATATATATATAGAATCAGAAGACACAACTTGGAATCCTAAAGGCTACCTGCAAAACAAAATATAATAATGTATGCTCAAAAAAATTAAAATCTTGTCGGATTCCAATGGCTTACAGTCTAGTAACAATACACGAGGGCACTCCAATGACAACATATGTTCCAGCCCTGTTGCACAAGCTCCCTATGTAAATGTAGCTGAAATAACACAAGTTGGGCCATACCTAGATGATATTGGGTGAATGTCACATAAAATAATAACAATACCAATAGTTCTTTTGGGAATCGGTCTAATAACAATGCAAAATGCAACTATGATGATGATCTGAGTTCAAGCCTCACCATGCTAGCTCCCTTTGTTAATGTAGCTATAAAAAGACAAGCCAAGCCATACCTGGACAGTGTTGAATGCACGATGCATAAACTAGTACTACCAATAGTTCTTGTGGAATACAAATGCATAAGTTCAAAGCTGGTTGCAAACTTGCAACGTGGAAATCCTTCAATTAACCAGGACTATGGTGGGAATTGTTGGCACTAAAATTTTGTTTGAACAGATCAATGCCTTGTAGTGAGGTTTCCAGATAAGTTAAAATGGAACTTCTACAATATCTTGGTCTCTGGTTAGTTTGTGTTCTGAATAATTTTATCTATTGCTCACAACCGATTGCAAATGTACTCCTTTTCGTTCAATTGTCTATGAAGATGTGTGCTGAATTAAAATTTCACAATATTTTTTTTAGCCAGAGACAAATTCCTTAGTTAGCTCAATGAAGATATGTGGCATTAATTCCAATAGTCTTTCCATAAGGACTTGGATTGTAAGACTCCTTTGCATGCCATTTGATTGGAACTAAATGACAATATTAATGACAACCATGACAATACCATCTACCCCATTGTCAGTTTCAAAAGTAGACCTTTAGTGTTAGCAAATGGGCCCAAAGATATCACAGGTCCAATTTCCCAAAATCATAAAAACACTTGCAAATAATCTCTCACAATCACAACATCAATATTGCACAAAATAACACTTTATTGATAATAAAAAACTCTTAATACAAACTGCATTCGATTACAAACTTGTTCTCCTTCGATTACATAGCATGAAGCTTTGTCTCCAATATATAACCTTACAAAAGACTCTTCAATACTCCTGACTTTTGCTCTCCTCAAACTCTTGGGAGATGCAACCTTTCACATGTCTTTCTTATATTATGACAAAGCTTCTCATGATTATTACATAACCTCCTAATCTTGACACATCTCACATGACTCTTCACTTCCACACTTGATACCTATCACTTATGACTCTTCACTTGCACACTTGACATCTTTCACACAATTACATAACACAAATACTTTACATCTAGACACATACTTTTGACACACACTTCCTAATCTAAATATTTGCATAGTAATCAATGGTACTTCATGGTACCAAATAATGTAATATCTGCTAACACCCCCCAATTACATTATTTCGTGTGAAGAGTTTTTGTCTTCAATATTTGTCTTATGGCTTCATCCTATCTTCTTCCTCTGATTCTACTGTTGGTACCAAAGCTACATTTGTCGTGATTCTAATTATTTCCATAGTCACTTTTGCAATGATTTGTTTGAGAATTTCTTCTAATGCCATCATTAATATGCCTTTTACAAAACTCCATTCATGGACACTATTTTATTTATACCAAGTTTTGTGGGTATGATTATGGCTCCCACAATTTTTACAATGAGTAAGATCCCAACAATATTCAACTTTATGTCCATATTTATTGCACTTTTTACACCTTTGATTATATTTTGAACGGACTCCTATGGGTCCTAAATATTGAACTTTTACCAAAGACTTTTTCCTTGGTGTTTTTTCTTTATTGTAAATTGATACATTGGCCTCTTTAAAACAATCATTTATGCTTTGTTCGAGTATCAAAAGAACTCTATTTCAAATTCAGTTCTTCAATTTTCTTATGTCTCCCTAATTCTCAATTTCAATCTCAAAATTTTCAATTTTACACAAACTCCAATTAATTCAATCTTCAATTCAAATTTCAAACATTTAATTTCCTTATACCATTCATTAATTTATTCCTTAAAGATTCCTTTTAACTCCCAAATTTGATTCTTTTAAATTAATAAAACCTTATAACTCTTGAATTTCAAAAAATCAAATATTTCCCTCTAAACAATGCACCTCAGCAAACAAATTGCGTCGTCCTTAATAATCTCAAAAAATTAAAGTTTACCTTCATTACGAAGCATCATGTCTCAACTCCAATTTATTTAGGGCATCATGAAAGAAAATATTACGCTCAATGTTTTTTTTATTATTATACTAGAGGAATCGGTAACACGTTACAATTTTCTATGCCTTTTTCTGGGTTTGAATCTCGCTCCTTGTCGCCACTATAACCTCCAATTGCATTGGGTAAACCTTTTACGTAGCCGGCTACGCTAGTGCAATATGCCCATCGGTACTATGGGGCCCAAGGGATCGGTGCCCTAGTCTCCGTGCTTCTATAGAAGCATTTTTGACCGTTGAACAAAGCACTCGGAGCCGAATGTTTTAAATGATATGCATTCATATGTTGACATTGCACTTACGTTTTCATAGTCTAACTTGAATCTCCTCTAGTTCCTTCGGCTACAACCTACTACGGTTTCAAACTTCAATCTGCTCCAATCATTTCAAGCGCTCCTTAATGTCTCTCAACTGCAATATTCTCTGCTCAAACTTCTAACATTATGCATCTTCTCTCTGTTGTGCTCCAACATCTATCCTTTTGTGTCTTCTCTTTGTTGCACTTCTATGTCTATCCTTTTGCATCTTCTCTAGTTTGCACTCCAACGTCTATCCACTCTGCTATTAATCATTTTTCTACTTTCTTCGCTTGCTGCTCTGAGCTCTCTCACGTACGTGAAGGCGCTCTCTCCACAAGCTCTCAATAAAACTTCTTAGACTACAATCGTGTCGTTTCCAACAAATATCTCACGAATATCTTTCAACAAATTCTCTCCTCTAATCTCCTTTTCCTCCTTCGACCTTCTTCTTCCTCCTCAAATCGTCTTCCTTCTCCTTCAACCTTTTTCTTTCTCCTTCAACCTTCTTCTTCCTCCTTACATGTTCTTCCTTCCTCCAATCTTCTTCTTCTTCCTCCAATTTTCTTCTTTTTCTAATTCTCTTCTTCCTCGCTCCTTCATATCCAAATTCACACTTGTTCTTCAAATATCTCCATGTTCAATATCCTTATCCTCCTTCAAACTCTACTTCCAACAACTTCAATATCTTCTCCAACAATCTCACATTCTTCTCCTTCAATATTCTCACTCTTCCTCTCTCTCTCCACCCTGGATAGGGCTAGCTAAAGTGGCATTGATACCACTATTAGTAAATGGGCCCCAAGATATCGCAAGTCCAATTTCCCATAATCATATGAACACTTGAAAATAATCTCTCACAATCACAACATCAATGTTGCACAAAATAACACTTTATTGATAATAAAAAACTCTCAATACAAACTTCATTCAATTACAAACTTGTTCTCCTTAAATTACATAGCATAGAGCTTTGTCTTCAATATATAACCTTACAAAAGACTCTTCAATACTCTAACTTTTGCTCTTCTCAAACTCCCAATGGAGATGCAACCTCTCACATGCCTTTCTCACATCATGACAAAGCATCTCATGATTACATAACCTCCTACTTCTAATCTTGACACATCTCACATGACTCTTCACTTCCACAATTGACACTTATCACTTACAACTCATACTTGCACAATTGACACCTTTCACACATAATTACATAACACATAAACACTCTTTACATCTTGACACATACTTTTGACACACACTTCTTAATATAAATATTTAGAATAGTACTCAATGGTACTTCATGGTACCAAATAATGTAATTTCTGCTAACAATTAGTTGGACTAGGGAATCAACCTCAAAAGGGCAAACCCCAACAAGGTAGAAAAGGAAAAAGGAAAACGTATGAAGAGGCCCAAAAACAACCCCAAGATACCCAAGGGCTTCAACAGCAGTAGAGTGCAGGAATAGTTGAAGAGCCAAGTGGCCCTCCAACACACCAAGGAGGAGACAAGGACAAACATAATGGCAATGATAAGAATGATGATAACAAGGGAAAAGAAGAAATCAAGCGCTGTGAGGAACATGACCCAAAGAAGGTAAAAGAGGGAAAGATTGACAATCAAGAGGGCCTCCCCAAAGGATAGTTCTACCTTGTCCTCAACCCAGAGTGATCTTGCTACAACAATTATATTGTTAGATTCTCCCACAACTCCTTAACCTTCTGCATCATTATCCCAAATTGGTCAAAAATACAACATTTCCTTGTTGGTTCGCATTGTTATCACCTTCATTTTAGTTGGTTAATCCTCCTCAAGTCCTGGGGATCATTAGTTTGCAGGGTGCTAGTCAAAATATGATGATATAAATACCAAAATATCTGTCACAAACACTCCATTTCAATTATGGCAAACATCAAGTCCAACTAGGGAAACTTTTAGCTGACAGGTCTAGTCTCAAAGAGTTAAGGATGTGAAGAAGGAAACTTTTACGTCCACCTATTCTGCTGGGCCAAGGTGGAATTTCATGACAAGGGGGATAAGAAATCTCGAGATAGTCCAACAGATACCAAAGATAGACAAACCAAATATTAGATGATCTGGACAGATTTTGTGTCTACTGGAATGCCTATTAATTTTGTATAACTTCCAACAACGGATGTAACCAATTTCCACAAAGAAGTAGCCCTGAAGAGAACAGTTGAGCTTGAGAAGAGGATGGAGGCATAGAGGAAGCAATATAAAGCCTATGAAAAGAAGATAAAGCACATGGTGGTGGACATCACTGTTGTAGGAATTTCCTCCCAATATAAACACAACCCATACATAGCCTCCATGAAAAGATCATGGACTTAAATGCTCAACTGACTAAACCTAATAAACAATGGACTAAGAGAGTATCCAAGGATAGAATAAAGGATATGAACAAAGAACTCTAAAGATAAGTCCAAAGTACTTCTGAAAATTTATCAAAGAGGCTTTTATTATATTGATTCATTGATAGAAAAGTGCAATACAATTAAATGTGACTAGGATATTTCTGAAAAATGTGCTCGTTGGCTGATGACATTCTGACAAACTAAATCTCATACAACAAATTTGAATAAATTGGGCTTTAACAGTAGAATACAAGTAACCAAATTGGTTGATTATATTTCAAGGAATAATTAGGTGTTTAAAGAGGTAGAATCTTCCATTCAAAAATGTGAAATTTTTGTATTGAGAATGGGAATAAAAATAAGAATATTGTTATCCAAAGAACTTCCTGTACCCAATGTGAATTTTTTGTATTGAATATGAAATTAAAAATAAGAATATTGTTATCCAAAGAACTTTCTGTACCCTAGGATGAAAATGGTAGACTGAAATTAAAGGAAGAATACAGCAAGGCCATGAAGGCTATTGAACAAATGTCAAAGTGATAGCCACCTTAGGGGAGAAGCCATCATCCAAGAAAGTCATAGGTGTTATCAGACTGATCATGAGCTATTGATCGAGCAAGATAATGCTATACAAAGGAATTCTTTGGTGTCCTACCACACCCAAACAAAAATGCACTTAATCTATGAGATGTTGATGGATATGGATACTCAATCAGAAGAGTGTAATAAACTTCTCTGTCACAAAGACTGCTCTTACAACCAACAATGGAAGCAGCGATGGTAACTTATGGGTCTACAAGCATCATATATAAGGACATACTTTACATAGATCAGATTCATGAGGAACTGGGAATACTTCTAAGGGTTAGGTTTCACATTGATCATTTATGATTTAACATTTGAATACACCTTGGGCGTGTAAGAAAATATCAAGATTTTGAAAACACTTTGTGCATTTCCCATGGGTAAGGAATGTGTACAAATTCTGGTACTGAAAGTGAGGCAAACTCAGTGCCTCCATCTCGACCCCTACTGGAATAAGAAAGAGAAGGAAAAGTTAGTTAGAGGGAAAATTTGAAAGGGAAATCGTTTTTGTGATTAAATGACTCACATCGTTGAGAATACTTTAGCTACGTTCTCCTCCAGCTCCAAAATTGAATTGACAGTTGATCTCAATCTATAAAAGGGAAAACATAGGGCATTGTAAGGATCATTTGACTATTTATTTGGTGAGAAGATTATCTTCCAGGAGTTTTCTCTTATCTGTTTCCATTTTTTTTTTTTGGGGAATCCACCTACTATATGCCTTTTGTTTCCAACTTAATTCATTTTTCAATCATAAAACATCCAAGCCAAAGAAAACTAGTGTTAGCCTTCTAGGCACTTTGAGACTTGTAGTATGGTCTTGCTTTTAAATTGATATACCTAAGTGGAATTTGTCCAGCTTTTATATATTTCATGACTCTCATATGTTTTGTATAACCTCTGGTTGATGTAGTGAGGCATATGTCCCAAAACAATGTTACAGACTTTGGGTGGGTTCTGATTTTTGATGTTCTGTAATTTCACATTCTCAGTTAATAAAATGTTGGTAAATGTAATAGAAGCTTCTCTTCTATTTATGTGATATGAATCTCTCCTATTGTGTGACTTTCTCTTATTTTGTTTATGCCTTCTATGCATTTTGTGTGACTATCTTCTCCTTTGAATAGAAATTTGTGAGGGATTTATTTTCCTAGATAGTAGTTGTTAGAGGTCTATGAATTGGAATTAGATCACCTTAAATTTCTTGTGATTTGTTATCTAATTTTCATACCCATAAGGAATGAAGATGAATCAAATGAGATATGACTGATTATTATTGAAAATCACTTGTGAGTTCATTGTCTTGCTTCCATGTTTTTCACATATTTCTAAATGATAATGAATGCAAAACTAGAAAGATAGATCTGAGATTTAATGATTAAATTTGGTTTAATTGGAAGAAGACGAAGGTTGTTCTTGCTCATATGACTGATAAAGGTTATAAATGAAATGTAATTGTTTCTTATTTATGAATTCAGGCTTAAGCAAATGGGGTCATGAAAAAAATGATCAAAAGCACTTCCACATAAAGGATCATGTATCCTAGTTTGAATACTTATAAAGAATACTTTTGCTTATAAATTTAATTGGTTAAATAACATAAAAGATACTTTCTTGAAGTTGAAAAGACAAAGATTTTATTTAAAATAATTGATTTGGGCATCAATCAAGTGGCATTAGCTCAACCGGTTGGATTCCTCAACATTTCAAGGAGGAGACCTAGGTTTGAATATTGTCAAACGATACATGGATAATATCCAAGCTTTTTTGTAATACCACAATGTCGTGATGATGTAGTACGAGTGGGGCCTGCTTCAATTCCATATAACCCATTATAAAAAAAATTGATTTGGGCAACAGGTCCTTGCATTATTACTTGTAATACATTAACTACATCTTATTCTAACCTTACAATTTTTTAAGAGCTTGTTAATGTTCTCATTTGAAGGAAGAAATTTGGTTGCATAATGAGCAAATCGAGGTCCTTGCATTATTACTTTTAATACATTAGCTACAACTTATTCTAACCTCACAATTTTTTAAGAGGTTGTTCATGTTCTCACTTGAAAGAAGAAATTTGGTTGTATAATAAATGAGCAAATCCATACAATATATGACATCTGATTTATTATTTTTATTCCTTTTTCGCACACAATAGGATGTTCTACAATGTAATTTGGCCTCATCATTTATATATATTGAATACATAAATGTCTAGACTCAAGCTTGACATCATACTTTAATTATATGACTGTTTAATTTTAACATGATTCTAAGATGCTTATAATGTACACACACGTGTAAGATCAAAGAGATGAATCCATATGCAAATCCGAAGGACATATTGGCAAAATATTCATCCCTTGACATGAACTCAAAGGAAAAATTTAACAACAAAAATAAAAGATTTGAGAAAATATTTATTCAGATTTATTTTAATGTTTTTCTAGGCATTTTAAAAACTATGCAACATTAGCAATTTTGTAAAAATATGGAACATATGCTAGATTTTATATTGTTCATTCTTGTATAAGTTGTAACACTATAATTAATTTCCCATGCCCATTTATTTATTTTTATTAGATATAGTAGGGGTTTTGAAGGGTCCCCAAACCTTTTATAATGGGAGAAGCCCTGCAAAACTTGACCTAAGACCAGCAATACTAGGACAAGAATAGCTATAAAGCACTACAACTGGCCACCCATAACCAAGTGAACCAGCTACAACTTGATACAATTAGAATAGTGTTGGTGAGCCCCCCAACCAACCAACACTCCCACCTGACTATGCACAAAACCTTTCTATAAACAATAAAAGCTTACAGAGCATCAAGAAGCATGCATCGCTAAATCCAATTGAAGAAGGCCTTCGATAAAATTCTCTCTCCAAACAGACAGGCCATTGAGACTTATACCCAGGTTTGCCATAAAGTCAGCGTGGCAGTTTCCTTCTCTGAAGATATGCCTTATCTCCCTATCCTCTCTAGCTTGAAGAATCTTCCTAGATTCTACCTCTAGCTTGAAGAATCTTCCTAGATTCTATAATCAAAGCCTTGATGTTCCAACCAGGGACTAAATCACTTTTGACCAAGTTTATAATATTAAGTGAGTCTCCTTCAATGCAAACTTTTTGGTACCCCATATTCTCCACAAGTAGGAGACCTTGGTAAAGGGCTCTAGCCTCTACAACATGGCAAGTTTGGATATCTAAGAATTCGGCATATGCTAGCAAAATCCCACCTCTATCATCCCTAATCATCCCACCAGCACCAGCATTACCAAGATTACCCTTTGAAGCTCCATCAAAGTTCAGTTTAACCTAGCCTAGAGAAGGAGGTTCCCACCTCATAAAGGCCCAGGGATTAGGACCAGGAAGACCAAAAACCCTATTGCTTTGTTGAAAGCCAAATTTTCTTTCAAGCTCAACCTCTTCAAATTGGCCCTCCTCCAAAGCCAGAGAGGACACTTTCTCCAGGGTGGAAGCCAAGGTTCTAGCAAAAACAAAGTTTCCCATGCTCATTTTTATCTATCTATTGGATGCATATAACCCATATACCAATTCAAACAACTTGTTAGCTAGACATATTCAAAATTTACCCCATATTCATGTTGAAATTCCTTTGGCAATGGGTTGAGTTAAAGTTGTCATTTCTTACTCTTGCTAAAAATATTACTATAAAGAGAAACCATTCTCAATATTGACTATTTACCTTTATGGATATCCAAAGAATGCTTCTTATATATTCACAATAGTGTGGTGCTTTGAACTCAGTTAATTAATTCATGTATGGTGTGCTCTTTCTTATTTATCACGCCCAATAGTTTCAACACTATTCAAACTTCACAATATTTCTTTATTATCAAACCAATTACTATGCCAATGTACTGAATTTAGCTAATTATACAATTGGGCTTCATGAAGCAGCTACTTATTGGATAGACGAGAAATAAAGCAATATAGACTTATGTGTTTATACAAATAATTTTGATATGTACATTTGGTAGAGAAGAGAGTGCATTGGAGTCCTTTAGCCAAATTAAGACTAAATTATTTTGTCTAAAACTCAACACTTTTATTGCCATGAACGGGAAAAAGGGCAATTCAAACAATGATGGCAGTATTTCATGAAATGAGAACTACTTAGTGTTACAATGATGACATCACAATTAACACACTAGTGTCTATCCATGGGATAAAAAGAATGCATAAGCTTATTAATTTTATAATGTGCTAATGAAGATGTGTAGTTGTTCATATTTGATAGGCATACAATGCATTCATTAGAATTTATTATGGCAAGCAAATATAGACTCGTCCAACAAGCATCGTCAATATATACCAAAATGTTGGAAAGAGCATATGCTCCTGACATTTCCACTTATAAATGTTGTTTTAAATGCCTTAAATAAAAAAAGGTATTGGAAGGAGGCAAAGGCTATTCTTGCACCAATAGTTGAGAAAATCTGTAAAAAATCCCACTTCGAGCCGATTTTTCCTGATTCACAGCCTGGCCTATTTTGTCAATTTTTTCCCAAAAAATAGGCTATGCATGAAAAAAGCTTTTTTTCAATGAAAAAATACATTTTCTTCGATCTTTTCAATATAAAATTGTTGATTTTTTGCCCTTTTTTTGTTGATTCCCTATTTTTCCAGATTCCTTTCCATGTCAATTCTTATCCAGTTCCAATTTTCTCAACTATGCTTGCACCTATGAGTGGCAAAGGTTAAAAATTAAATGTAATTACTTATGCTTCATGAAGTTGAGATTATGCAAATGGTAGTCATGAAAAATGATTAAAAGCACTTCCACATAAATAAATCATTTATCACATTTAGGTACTCCTAAAGAACACATTTGCTTATAAAGTTATTTGGTTAAAAGACAAAAACGTAATATTGCTTATATTGAATACATAAAGTTAATTCGCCAATATTGCTTATATTGTAATTGAATATATAAATGTCTAGACTCGAGCTTGACATCATTCTTAAATTATATGACCGTTTTATTTTAGCATGATTCTAAGATTCTTATAATATAAATATAAAACTAGCCATGGAATCTATCATTGACGTGAATGAGTTGTCAGCCATGGGTGAGTGAGAAGAATCGAAGTCCCAAGTCATAGAAATGGATGAAACAATGTTTTCTTCTTTAAGGACACAACAATCAACGAGACTCTCAACCAGTTTCTATCAAAGTTCTTTGACAATTATACACCTATCAAGTCCCATTGACCTTATTTGTCATTTGAGTACATTAATATAATCATTCTTCCTTTCTTTCTTTTCAAGGGAGTTCTGAAGAAGCTGGAAGCTTGTTTGTAAAGGTGGATGTAGTAACTACTCAACATATTAGAACCTGGCTACAAGAAGTCAAAGCTTATCGTTATCTTTACAAGTGGAGAGAAGGATTTGGCATGCAACTCTTTTGCCAAGACCACTACAACCATTAACCTGTTATCCGCTAACACATAAAATTTCATAAGTTGGCAACCCAAGTCAAAGCTGCCAAGATGAATATGGATGAATCAAGTTTCATGAAGTCGCTAGAGGATTGGACCAATCTATGTTGGTGTGAAAGCACTTGAAAACTGAACTGACACTTTGTCCTAGGCTGGTGTGAGAGCACTTGCATAATTTCTTCTAGTTGGTGTTTGAAAATTATACAGACTAATGAACTAAGAAAATATCATACAAAACCAACTGTTGAAGAAGCTCTGAGAAATTGAAAATGTTCACTTCCATATGTTGAAGGAATTGACACTGAGAATAACACAAAGGGCATAAAATTCGGGTGTTGGAATCCCAAATTGAGGCTGCCAAAATGAGTAGGGTTGAACGAAGCTCCATGAAGACACTTTGGGCAAACCAAGCTGGTGTGCATGGTAATCAATCCTGACATTTTCAATACACTGAAGGATATTGTGAATAATGACTGTAATACGGTGGACAAGGAAATGTTGAGGCAGAGAATTGTTGTTAGTGTGCCTCTCCCATGTCGCTAATCCCCAGTAGGAAATTGGCCAGGCCGAAGAGGATTCTTCTTACCTTGAATTTTATGTGTGGCTTTTCATGGTCGAACATCTGTTGTGATTGTTGCTGGAGAGTGACTGTGTACTACTTCCGTAGAAAATGTGATGCTCCTTTCTCGATATTGTGAGTTTTGGTGGAGGTGCTCTAAATCCTTCTCATTGCATATGGAAGCCTAACTTCAGGTAAGATACAACCATTTTGTCTTGGATATATTAGAGACTGGTTTGGAATTTGATAGAAATCAATTTATCAGTTTACCAACGATGCTATTAGTACGTATACAATTTTCTTTCCACATATACTACCAAAAATCATATACCAGCGATGCTATTAGTACGTATACAATTTCCTTTCCACATATACTATCTGTAAATACTTTAATTGACCTTGATGGATAAGGAATCTTTGAAGCTCACTCTGTTGTATATTTTCTTTAACACTTTGATTGCTATATGCTTCTACAAACATATAAGATCCAGAAGCATAAACTATAACTCATATGGTTTACGTTCGGATAATATAATATTATTTTTATTTCCAATTAACAATGCCCCCTGCCCAAAGAAAAATAGAAACAAAAATGAGAGAGAGAAATTCTTTTAATAGTAAGCATAGCTTCTCACACAAATAAAAAAAGGATACACAGTAAATGACTGGAGAATTTATTAATTTTAAATGTCATTTAATTAAATGACATTTCGTGCACAACAAATCTAAGTTTCACATTGTAAAAATGGTAAATTTGTCTTTAGTAACAAGCAGGGAACAATACCAAATTAATTTTTTTTCTTCTTAAACAAAACTAGGATTTCATTAAAATAAAAATAAAAAAAGCAAACATTGAGCAAAGAAAAAGACCTCTGAAGAACATCACCTGCTACATTGATGTCTGTGTTGTTATAAAGAACAGACAATATAGACTAAAACAAAAGCAACACATGTTCAGGTTCAAAGTTATGTGCTAGAAAATATTGTGGTTGATCTACCAGTTACTTGGTCTCAATAGTCATCTATTGATAAGACATCACACTAGATTATTCTTTGCCACCCTTTCCTACAATATCATAGCAAATGATACTAAAATGATTAGAAGTTGCATCTTGTAACTTTTAAACCAGACAAAAACGTGGGTTTATATGTCCCAACCTAGTCAACATACATAATTGGTGTAGGATATTTCCAAAGGAAATTTTTACTTGTCTTATAATATATAGGCTATATTTTGTACTTCTTTGGCTTTCAAACCTTTGAACAAAGTTATGGTAAATTAAGCCTTGTCAATCCATCTAAGCATAAGTTTCGTTGATAAACAAAAGATTGGCTTTGGTTTTGAGGGAACACTCGTATTCACCATTATTTTCAAATAACATTACATTTTAAATGTGGAACTTGAGCTTTCTTGTTCTTAGAAAGACATGTCAACAAAATTGGATATGCACAACACAACCCTGATACATATGATTACCTTTTAAATAGAGTTTAGAAAATATTTATGGAGGGTCGCCATTGTCGATTTAGCAAAAAAAGTAAGGAAACAAAGAAAGATATTATATTAATGTGTCCTTGGATGACCAAACTAGGTCAATGGGACCAAAAAATGTAGTATGTTACAATAGACAGTAACAAGGAAGAAAGAACCCTAAATACCTGAATAAATATAAGCTACACTATAAAAAAGATCAATGATAAAAACCTAGATTATGCATATCCAAGTCCAGATGAACTGCTAGTAGATAGATAAAATGAACCTTGCATAATCCATAAATTGATTTAGAGAAAATTATAACATAACTATTAGCCAAACGAGTATAATCATACTTGTGGAGCAGCAATTTCAAATGTCTTTCCCTCAGATAGAAAATCCTCTCTTTCAATAATCATAGTACCACAGCTAGATGTTCCTGTGCCTCTTGAATGTGATACCTGCATATAATCAATGTTACTTTGTCTAGTAAAATACAAAAATTGTCTGCACTTTTGTGGTCTAGTGTTTAATTGCCAAAATCAGCAAAACCTCATGAAAGGCATAAATGCAATGTTTACAGGTGTCAACCATTTATTTTATTCAAAAAAATTAATATATATGTGAGTATTCAAGGAGAATTCCACTATGTGCCAGCCTACCCAAGATAGTATCATCAATTTGTTTACATAAGGGAACTGAAAGGTATGAACTTTAGCACAATTACAGAAATTGTGGCTTATCAATTTAATCAAAAAGAGAAAACGCCAGACAGTGGCATTCACAATTTCAAAAGACAATCACAAAAGCACACACTAAATTGTAATTAAATAACTTAAGCCTAAAATATATATATAGAATCAGAAGACACAACCTAGAATCCTAAAGGCTACCTGCTAAAAACAAAATATAATAATGTATGCTCAAAAAAAATAAAATCTTGTCGAATTCCAATTCCTTACAGTCTAGTAACAATACACGAGGGCACTCCAATGAAAACCTATGTTCCAAACCTATTGCACAAGCTCCCTATGTAAATGTAGCTGTAATAACACAATTTGGGCCATACCTAGATGATGTTGGGTGAATGTCACATAAAATAACAACAATACCAATAGTTCTTGTGGTAATCGGTCTAGTAACAATGCAAAACGCCAATACGATGATGATCTGAGTTCAAGCGTCACCATTCAAGCTTCCTATGTTAATACAGATGTAAAAAGACAAGACAGGCCATACCTGGACAGTGTTGGATGCACGATGCATAAACTAATACTACCAATAGTTCTTGTGGAATACAAATGCATAAGTTCAAAGCTGGTTGCAAACTTGCAATGTGGAAATCCTTCAATTAACCAAGGCTGTTGTGGGACTTGTTGGCACTAAAATTTTGTTTGAACTTATAAGTGCCTTGTAGTGAGGTTTCCAAATAAGTTAAAATGGAACTTCTACAATATCTTGGTCTCTGGTTGGTCTGTGTTCTGAATACTTTTATCTATTGCTCACAGCCCATTGCAAATGTACTCCGTTTTGTCAGATTGTCTATGATGATGTGTGTTGAATTAAAATTTCATAATACTTTTTTTAGCCAAAGACAAATTCTTTAGTTAATGCCATTAAAATATATGGCATTACTTCTCGTAGCCTTTCCATAAGGACTTGGATTGTAAAACTCCTTTGCATTCCATTTGATTGGAACTAAATGACAACATTAATGAAATCCATGACAATACCATCTACCCCATTGTCAGTTTCAAAAGTAAACCTTTAGTGTTAGCAAATTAAACAATCAATCAATTCTTCAAATTTTATTTTCACTCCTCATAACTCCCAACAATTTAATTTCAAATTATTCCTCCTTTTAACAAATTCAAATTTTAAATTTCCTCTTTTAAATATCTCAATTTCATCAATCAATTTTCAAATTCAATTCTTCAATTTTCTTTGTCTCCCTAATTCTCAATTTCAATCTCACAAATTCCAATTTAACCCAAAATCCAAATAATTCAATCTTCAGTTCAAATTTCAAACATTTAATTTCCTTATACCATTCATTAATTTATTCCTTAAGGATTCCTTTTAACATCCAAATTTGATTCTTTTAAATTAATAAAACCTTATAACTCTTAAATTTCAAAAAATCAAATATTTCACTCCAAATAATGCACCTGAGCAAACAAATCACGTCGTCCTTAATAATCTCAAAAAATTAATGTTTACCTTCATTACAAAGCGTCATGTATCAACTCCAATTGATTTAGGGCATCATGAAAGAAAACATTACGCTCAATGTGTTTTTGTATTATTATACTAGAGGAATCGATAACACGTTACAATTTTCTTCGCCTCTTTTTGGGTTCGAATCTCGCTCCTTGTCGGCACTATAACCTCTAGTTGCATCGGGTAAATATTTTACGTAGACGGCTACGCCAATACAACAAGCCCAATGGTAATGTGGGGCTAGAGGGATTTGAACCCTGGTCTCCGCACTCTTACAGAAGCATTTTTGATCGTTGGACCAAGCACTCGAACCCGAATGTTTTAAATTCTATGCATTCATATGTTGACATTGCACTTAGATTTTCAAAGTCTATCTCGAATCTCCTCAAGTTCCTTCGGCTCCAACCTACTACGGTTTCAAACTTCAATCTGCTCCAATCGTTTCAAGTGCTCCTCAATGTCTCTCAACTGCAACCTTATCTGCTCCAACTTCTAACCTTCTACATCTTCTCTTTGTAGTACTCCAACGTCTATCCTTCTGCGTCTTCTCTTTAGTGCGCTCCTATGTCTATCCTTTTGCATCTTCTCTCTATTGCACTCCAAATATCCACTCTGCTATCAATCTTCTTTCTACTTTCTTCACTTGTTGCTCTGAGCTCTCTCACGTAGGTGAAGGCGATCTCTCCACAAGATCTCATTAAAACTTCTTAGACTGCAATTGTGTCGTTTCCAACAAATATCTCTCACGAATATCTTTCAACAAATTTCTCTCATCTAATATCCTTTTCCTCCTTTGACCTTCTTCTTCCTCCTCCAATCGTCTTCCTTCTCCTTCAACCTTCGTATTTCTCCTTCAACCTTCTTCTTCCTACTTAAATCTTCTTCCTTCTTCCAGCTATATTTTGCTTCTTCCAATCTTCTTCTTTTACTAGTCCTCTTCTTCCTCACTCCTTCACGTCCAAATTCGCACTTGTTCTTCAAATCTCTCCATGTTCTATATCCTTCTCATCCTCCTTCAAACTCCACTTCCAACAACTTCAATATCTTCTCCAGCAATCTCACATTCTTCTCCTTCAATCTTCTCACTCTTCCTCTCTCTCTCCACCCTGGATACGGCTAGCTAAAGTGGCATTGATACCACTATTAGTAAATGGGCCTAAAGATATCGTAGGTCTAATTTCCCATAATCGTAAAAATACTTGAAAATAATCTCTCACAATCACAACATCAATGTTGCACAAAATAACACTTTATTGATAATCAAAAACTCTCAATACAAACTTCATTCAATTACATACTTGTTCTCCTTCAATTACATAGCATAGAGCTTTGTCTTCAATATATAACCTTACAAAATACTCTTCAATACTCTAACTTTTGCTCTTCTCAAACTCCCAATGGAGATGCAACCTTTCACATGCCTTTCTCACATCATGACAAAGCTTCTCATGATTACATAACCTCCTACTTCTAATATTGACACATCTCACATGACTCTTCACTTCCACACTTGACACCTATCACTTACAACTCACACTTGCACAATTCACACCTTTCAAACATAATTATATAACACAAACACTCTTTACATCTTGACACATACTTCTGACACACACTTATTAATATAAATATTTTGAATAGTACTCAATGATACTTCATGGTACCAAATAATGTAATTTCTGCTAACAATTAGTTGGACTGGGGAATCAACCTCAAAATGGCAAACCCCAACAAGGTAGAAAAGGAAAAAGTAAAACGTATGAAGAGGCCCAAAAACAACCCCAAGATACCCAAGGGCTTCAACAGGAGTAGAGTGCAGGAATAGTTGAACATTCAAATGGCCCTCCAAGACACCAAGGAGGAGACAAGGATAAGAATGATGATAACAAGAGAAAATAAGAAAGCAAGGGTCGTGAGGAACATGACCCAAAGAAGGTATTAGTGGGAAAGACTAACAGTCAAGAGGGCCTCCCCCAAAGGATAGTTCTACCTTGTCCTCAACCCAAAGTGATCCTGATACAACAATTATATTTTTAGATTATCCCACAACTCCCTAACCTTCTGCATCATCATCCTAAATTGGTCAAAAACACCACAGTTCCTTTTTGGTTTGCATTGTTATCACCTTCTTTTTAGTTGGTTAATCCTCCACAGGTCTTGGGGATCTCTGGTTTGCAAGGTGTTGGTCAAAAAATGATGATATAAATACCAAAATGTCTGCCACAAACACTCCATCATTTCAATTATGGTAAAAAGCAAGTCCAACTAGGGAAACTTTTAGTTGACAGGTCCAGTCTCAAAGAGTTAAGGATGTGAAGAAGGAAACTTTTACGTCCACCGATTCTGCTAAGCCAAGGTGGAATTTCATGACAAGGGGGATAAGAAATCTGGAGATAGTCCAACTGATGCCAAAGATAGACAAACCAGAGATCAAATGATCTGGATAGATTTTGTGTCTATTGGAATGCCTATTAATTTTGTATAACTGCCAACAACGGATGTAACCAATTTCCACAAAGAAGTAGCCCTGAAGAGAACAATTGAGCTTGAGAAGAGGATGGAGGCATAGAGGAAGCAATATAAATCCTATGAAAAGAAGATAAATCACATGGTAGTGGACATCATTGTTGTAGGAATTTCCTCCCAATATAAACACAACCCATACATAGCCTCCATGAAAATATCAAGGACTTAAATGCTCAACTGACTAAACCCAATTAAGAATTGACTAATAGAGTATCTAGGGATAGAATAAAGGATATGAACAAAGAACTATAAAGATGAGTCTAAAGTACTTCTGAAAATTTATCAAAGAGGCTTTTATTATATTGATTCATTGATAGAAAAGTGCAGTACGATTAAATGTGACTAGGAGATTTCCAAAAAAAAGTGCCCATTGGCTGATGACATTCTAACAAACTAAATCTCATACAACAAATTCAAATAAATCGGGCTTTAAAAGTAGAATAGAAGTAGCCAAATTGGTTGATAGTGTTGCAAGGAAGAATTAGGTGTTTAAAGGGGCAGAATATCTGCCATTTAAAAATGTGAAATTTTTGTATTGAGAATGGAAATATAAATAAGAAGATTGTTATGCAAAGAACTTCTTGTACCCAATGTGAATTTTTTGTATTGAATATGAAATAAAAAATAAGAATATTGTTATCCAAAGAACTTTCTGCACCCTAAGATGAAAATGGTAGACTAAAATTAAAGGAAGAATACAGCAAGGCCATGAAGGCTATTGAACAAATATCAAAGTGATAGCCACCTTAGGGGAACCCATCAGCCAAGAAAGTAGTAGGTGTTATCAGACAGATCATGAGATATTGATCGAGCAAGATAATGCTATACAGAAAAATGTTTTGGTATCCTATCACACCCAAACAAAAATGCACTTAATCTATAACATGTTGATGGATATGGATACTCAATCAAAAGAGTGTAATAAACTTCTCTATCACAAAGATTGCTCTTACAACCAACAATGGAAGCAACGATGGTAACTTCTGGGTCTACAAGCATCATATACAAGGACAGACTTCACATAGATCAAAGTCATGAGGAACTAGGAATACTTCTAAGGGTCAGGTTTCACATTGATCATTTATGATTTAACATTTGAATACACCTTGGGCGTGTAAGAAAATATCAAGATTTTGAAAACACTTGGTGCATTTCCCATGGGTAAGGAATGTGTACAAATTTTGATATTGAAAGTGAGGCAAACTCAATGCCTCCATCTCAACCTCTGCTGGAATTAGAAAGAGAAGGAAAAGCTAGTTAGAGGGAAAATTTGAAAGGGAAATCGTTTTTGTGATTAAATGACTCACATCGTTGAGAATACTTTAGCTACGTTCTCCTCCAGCTCCAAAATTGAATTGACAGTTGATCTCAATCTATAAAAGGGAAAAAGTAGGGCATTGTAAGGATCATTAGACTATTTATTTGGTGAGAAGATTATCTTCCAAGATTTTTCCCTTATCTATTTTCATTTTTTTATTTTTGGGAATCCACATACTATATGCCTTTTGTTTCCAACTTAATTCATGTTTCAATCATAAAACATCCAATCCAAAGAAAACTAGGGTTAGCCTTCTAGGCACTTTGAGACTTGTAGTATGGTCTTGCTTTTAAATTGATATACCTAAGTGGAATTTGTCCAGCTTGTATATATTTCATTACTCTCATATGTTTTGCATAACCTCTGGTTGATATAGTGAGGCATATGTCCCAAAACAATGTTACAAAATTTGGGTGGGTTCTGATTTTTGATGTTCTGTAATTTCACATTCTCAGTTAATAAAATGTTGGTAAATGTAATAGAAGCTTCCCTTCTATTTATCTGATATGAATGTCTGCTATTGTGTGACTATCTCTTCTTTTCTTTATGCCTTCTTTATTCATTTTGTGTGACTATCTTCTCCTTTGAATAGAAATTTGTGAGGAATTTATTTTCCTAGATAGTAGTTGTTAGAGGTCTATGAATTGGAATTAGATCACCTTAAATTTCTTGTGATTTGTTATCTACTTTTCATACCCATAAAGAATGAAGTTGAATCAAAAGGGATATGACTGATTACTATTGAAAATCACTTGTGAGTTCATTGTTTTGCTTCCATGTTTTTCACATATTTCTAAATGATAATGAATGAAAAACTAGAAAAATAGATCTAAGATTTAATGATTAAATTTGGTTTAACTGGAAGAAGACGAAGGTTGTTCTTGCTCATATGACTAACAAAGGTTATAAATGAAATGTAATTGTTTCTGATTTATGAATTCAAGCTTAAGCAAATGACGGTCATGAAAAAACATCATCAAAAGCACTTGCACATAAAAGATAATTTATCCACATTGAATACTTATAAAGAATACTTTTGCTTATAAATTTAATTGGTTAAATGACACAAAAAATACTTTCTTGAAGTTGAAAACACAAGTATTTTATTTAAAATAATTTATTTGGGCATCAATCAAGTGGCATTAGCTCAACCTATTAGATTCCTCAACATTTTAAGGAGGAGACCTAGGTTTGAATCTTGTCAAACGATACATGGATAATATCCAAGCTTTGTTGTAATACCACAATGTGGTGATGATGTAATATGGGTGGGGCCTACTTCAATTCCATATAACCCATTATAAAAAAATTGATTTGGGCAACAGGTCCTTGCATTATTATTTATAATACATTAACTACATCTTATTCTAACCTTACAATTTTTTAAGATCTTGTTAATGTTCTCATTTGCAGAAAGAAATTTGGTTGCATAATGACCAAATCGAGGTCCTTGCATTATTACGTTTAATACACTAGCTACAACTGATTCTAACCTCACAAATTTTTAAGAGGTTTTTAATGTTCTCACTTGAAGGAAGAAATTTGGTTGTATAAATAATGAGAAAATCCATACAAGATATGACATCTGATTTATTATTTTTATTCCTTTTTCGCACATGATAGGATGTTCTACAGTGTAATTTGGCTTCATCATTTATATATTGAATACATAAATGTCTAGACTCAAGCTTGACATCATACTTTAATTATGTGACTGTTTAATTTTAACATGATTTTAAGATGCTTATAATGTACACACACGTGTAGAGTCAACGAGATGAATCCAGATGCAAATCCCAAGGACATATTGGCAAAAGATTCATCCCTTGACATGAACTCATAGGAAAAAAATTAACAACAAAAAGAAAAGATTTGAGAAAAGATTTATGCAGATTTATTTTATTGTTTTTCTAAGCATTTTAAAAACTATGCAACATTAGCAATTTTGTAAAAAAATGGAACATATGCTAGATTTTATATTGTTCATTCTTGTATAAGTTGTAACACTATAATTTTTTTCCATGCTCATTTTTTTTTTTATTAGATATAGTAGGGGTTTTGAAGGGTCCCCAAACCTTTAATAATAGGAGAAGCCTTGCAAAACTTGGCCTAAGACCAGCAATACTAGGACAAGAATAGTTATAAAGCACTACAACTGGCCACCCGTCACCAAGTGAACCAACTACAACTTGATATAAAAAAACAAAATTAGAACAGTGTTGGTGAGCCCCCCAACCAACCAACACTCCCACCTGACTGTGCACAAAACCTTTCTTCAGAAACAGTAAAAGCTTACAGAGCATCAAGAAGCATGCACCACTAAATCCAATTGAAGAAGGCCTTCCAGAAAATTCTCTCTCCAAACAGACATGCCATTGAGACTTTTACCCAGGTTTGCCATAAAGTCAGCGTGGCAGTTTCCTTCTCTGAAGATATGCCTTATCTCCCTATCCTCTCTAGCTTGAAGAATCTGCCTAGATTCCATAATCACAGCCTCGATGTTCCAACCAGGGACTGAATCACTTTTGACCAAGTTTATAATATTAAGTAAGTCTCCTTTAATGTAAACTTTTTGGTACCCCATCTTCTCCATAAGTAGGATACCTTGGTAAAGGGCTTTAGCCTCTACAACATGGCAAGTTTGGATATCTAAGAATTCGGCATATGTCAGCAAAATCCCACGTCTATCATCCCTAAGCACACCACCAGCACCAACATTACCGGGATTACCCTTTGAAGTTCCATCAAAGTTCAGTTTAACCCAACCTGAAGAAGGAGGTTCCCACCTCACAAAGGCCCAAGGATTAGGACCAAGAAGACCAGAAACCCTATTGCTTTGTTGAAAGCCAATTTTCCTTTCGAGCTCAACCTCTTCAAATTTACCCTCCTCCAAAGCCAGAGAGGACACTTTCTCTAGGGTGGAAGCCAAGGTTCTAGCAAAAACAAAGTTTCCCATGCTCATTTTTATCTATCTATTGGATGCATATAACCCATATACCAATTCAGACGACTTGTTAGCTAGACATATTCAAAATTTACCCCATATTCATGTTGAAATTCCTTTGGCAATGGGTTGAGTGAAAGTTGTCATCTCTTCCTCTTGCTAAAAATATTACTATAAAAAGAAACCATTCTCAATATTAACTATTTACTTTTATGGATATCCAAAGAATGCTTCTTATATATTCACAATAGTGTGGTGCTTTGAACTCAGTTAATTAATTCATGTATGATGTGCTCTTTCTTATTTATCACGCCCAATAGTTTCAACACTATTCAAACTTCACGATATTTCTTGATTATCAAACCAATTACTATGCCAATGTACTAAATTTAGCTAATTGTACAATTGGGCTACGTGAAGCAGCTACTTATTGGATAGATGAGAAATAAAGCAATATAGACTTATGTGTTTATACAAACAATTTTGATATGTACATTTGGTAGAGAAGAGAGTGCATTGGAGTCGTTTGGCCAAATTAAGACTAATGTTTTTTGTCTAAAACTCAACACTTTTATTGCCATTATTTCCATGAATGGAAAAAAGGACAATTCAAACAATGGTGGCAGTATTTCATGAAATGAGAACTACTTAGTGTTACAATGATGACATCACAATTAACATGCTAGTGTCTATCCATGGGATAAAAAGAATGCATAAGCTTATTAATTTTATAATGGGCTAATGAAGATGTGTTGTTGTTCCAAGTTGATAGGCGTACAATGCATTCATTAGAATTTATTATGGCAAGAAAATATAGACTCATCCAACAAGCATCGTCAACATATACCAAAATGTTGGAAAGAGCATCAGCTCTTGACCTTTCCACTTATAAATGTTGTTTTAAATTCCTTAAATAAAAAAGGGTATTGGAAGGAGGCAGAGGCTATTCTTGCACCAATAGTTGAGAAAATCTGCAAAGAATCCCAGTTCGAGTCGATTTTTCCTCATTCACAGCCTGGCCTATTTTGTTAATTTTTTCTCGAACAAATAGGATATGCATGAAAAAAGCTTTTTTCAATGTAAAGTTGTTGATTTTTTGCCCTTTTTTGTTGATTCCATATTTTTCCCGATTCCTTTCTATGTCAATTATGATCCAGTTCCGATTTTCTCAACTATGCTTGCACCTATGAGTGGCAAAGGTCAAAAATGAAATGTAATTGCTTATGCTTCATGAAGTTGAGATTATGCAAATGGTAGTCATCAAAAATGATTAAAAGTAATTCCACATAAATAAATCATTTATCACATTTAGGAACTCCTAAAGAACACATTTGTTTATAAAGTTAATTGGTTAAAAAACAAAAATGTAATATTGCTTATATTGAATACATAAAGTTAATTGGCCAATATTGCTTATATTGTAATTGAATACATAAATGTATGGACTCGATCTTGACATCATACTTAAATTATATGACCGTTTGATTTTAGCATGATTCTAAGATTCTTATAATATAAATATAAAACTAGACAAGGAATCTGTCATTGACATGAATGAGTTGTCAGCCATAGGTGAGTGAGAAGAATCGAGGTCCCAAGTCATAGAAATGGATGAAACAATATTTTCTTGTTTAAGGAAACAACAGTCAACGAGACCCTTAACCAGTTTCTATCAAAGTTCTTTGGCAATTGTAGAACTATCAAGTCCCATTGACCTTATTTGTCATTCGAGTACCTTAATATAATCATTCTTCCTTTCTTTATTTTCAAGGGAGTTTTGAAGAAGTCGGAAGCTTGTTTGGAAAGGTGGATGTAGTAACTGCTCAACATATTAGAACTTGTCTAAAAGAAGTCAAGGTTTACCATTATATTTACAAGTGGAGGGAAATATTTGGCATGCAACTCTTTTGCCAAGACCACTACAACTATTAACTTGAATTCCACTAACACATAAAAATTCATAAGTTGGAAGCCCAATTCAAAGTTGCCAAGATGAATATGGCTAAATCAAGTTTCATGAAGTCATTAGAGGATTGGACCAATCTATGCTGGTGTAAAAGCACTTGGAAACTGAACTGACACTTTGTCCTAGGCTTGTTTGAGAGCACTTGCATACTTTCTTCTAGCTGGTGTTTGAAAATTATACAGACTAATGAACTAAGAAAATATCATACAAAACCAACTGTTGAAGAAGCTCTGAGAAGTTGAAAATGTTCACTTCCATATGTTGAAGGAATTGACACTGAGAATAACACAAAGGGCATAAAATCCGAGTGCTGGAATCCCAAATTGAGGCTGCCAAAATGAATAGAGTTGAACGAAGCTCCATGAAGTCACTTTGGGCAAACCAAGCTGGTGTGCATGGTAATCAATGCTGACATTTTCAATACACTGAAGGATACTATGAATAATGATTGTAATACAGTGGATAAGGAAATGTTGAGGCAGAGAATTGTTGTCATTGTGCCTCTCCCATGTCGCTTATCCCCAGCAGGAAATTGGCCAGGCCGAAGAGGATTCTTCTTAACTTGAATTTTATGTGTGGCTTTTCATGTTTGAACATCTACTGTGATTGTTGTTGGGGTGTGACTATGTACTACTTCCCTAGAAAATGTGACGCTCCTTTCTTGGTATTGTGAGTTTTGTTGGAGGTGCTCTAAATCCTTCGCACTACATATGGAAGCCTAACTTCAAGGATGATATAGCCATTTTGTCTTGGATCTATTAGAGACTGGTTTGGAATTGGATAGAAATCAATTTATCAGTTTACCAGCGATGCTCTTAGTACATATAGAATTTTCTTTCCACATATACTACCAAAAATCATAAACTATCTGTAAATACTTTAATTGACCTTGATGGATCAAGAGTCTTTGAAGCTCACTCTGTTGTATATTTTATTTAACACTTTGATTGCTATATGTTTCTAGAAACATAGAAGATCCAAAAGCATAAACTATAACTCATATGGCTTACGTTCGGATAATATAATATTATTTTTATTTCCAATTAACAATGTCCCTTGCCCAAAGAAAAATAAAAACAAAAATGAGAGAGAAATTCTTTTAATAGTAAGCATAGCTTCTCACACAAATAAAAAAAGATACACAATAAATGACTGGAGAATGTCACTCCTTTAAATCAATTCTTCTTAAAATTAAACAAACAATCAATTCTTCAAATTTACTTTTGACTCACTCCCAACATTTTAATTTCAAATTCTTCCTCCTTTTAAAAAATTCAAATTTCAATTTTTTTCTTTTAAATATGTCAGTTTCATCAATCAATTTTCAAATTCAATTTTTCTTTCTTATCTCCCTAATTCTCAATTTCAATCTCACAAATTCCAATTTAACCCAACTCCAATTAATTCAATCTTCAATTCAAATTTCAAACATTTAATTTCCTTATACCATTCATTAATTTATTCCTTAAAGATTCCTTTTAACTCCCAAATTTGATTCTTTTAAATTAATAAAACCTTATAACTCTTGAATTTCAAAAATTCAAATATTTCCCTCCAAATAATGCACCCGGGCAAAAAAATTGCGTCATCCTTAATAATCTCAAAAAATTAAAGTTTACCTTCATTACAATGTGTCATGTCTCAACTACAATTGCTTTAGGGCATCATGAAAGAAAACATTACTCTCAATGTTTTTTTTATTATTATACTAGAGGAATCGGTAACACGTTACAATTTTCTACGCCTCTTTGTGGGTTCAAATCTCGCTCCTTGTCGCCACTATAACCTCCAGTTGCATCGGGTAAACCTTTTACTTAGACAGCTACGCCAATGCAACACGCCCACCGGTACTATGGGGCCCGAGGGATTGGAACCCTAGTCTTCGCACTCCTACAAAGCGTTTTCGACCGTTGAACCAAGCACTCAGACCCGAATGTTTTAAATGTTATGCATTCATATGATGACATTGCACTTAGGTTTTCAAATTCTGACTCGAATCTCTTCAAGATCCTTCGGATCCAACCTACTACGATTTCAAACTTCAATCTGCTGCAATCATTTCAAGCGCTCCTCAATGTCTCTCAGCTGCAATCTTCTCTCCAACTTCTAATCTTCTAGATCTTCTCTCTGTTGTTCTCCAATGTCTATCCTTCTACGTCTTCTCTTTTGTGTGCTCCTATGTCTATCCTTTTGCATCTTCTCTCTGTTGCACTCCAACGTCTATCCACTCTGCTATCAATCTTATTTCTACTTTCTTCACTTGATGCTCTAATTTCTCTCACGTAGGTAAAGGCGTTCTCTCCACAAGCTCTCAATAAAACTTCTTACACTGCAATCGTGTTGTTTCCAACAAATATCTCTCACGAATATCTTTCAACAAATTCTCTCCTCTAATATCCTTTTCCTCATTCAACCTTCTTCTTCCTCCTCCAGTCGTTTTCCTTCTCCAACCTTCTTCTTTCTCCTTCAACCTTCTTCTTCCTCCTTAAATCTTCTTCCTTCTTCCAACTATCTTTTGCTTCCTCCAATCTTCTTCCTTCTTCCAACTATCTTTTGCTTCCTCCAACCTTCTTCTTCTTCCTCCAATTTTCTTCTTTTACTAGTCTTGTTCTTCCTCACTCCTTCACGTCCAAATTTGTACTTGTTACTCAAATCTCTCCATGTTCAATATCCTTCTCATCCTCCTTCAAACTCTACTTCCAACAACTTCAATATCTTCTCCAAAAATCTCACATTCTTCTCCTTCAATCTTCTCACGCTTCTCCCTCTCCACCCTGGATAGGTCTAGCTAAAGTGACATTGATACCACTATTTTTTTTATTGAGTAAATACTTCTTATACATATACATATCCACCGTGGGGATTGAACCCGGGTCACATCATCGATAATGCAAGTGGCATCCTTGTCGTTAGACCACATCACGCGGATACCACTATTAGTAAATGGGCCTAAAGATATCGCAGGTCCAATTTCCATAATCATAAAAACACTTGAAAATAATCTCTCACAATCACAACATCAATGTTGCACAAAATAACACTTTATTGATAATCAAAAACTCTCAATACAAACTTCATTCAATTACAAACTTGTTCTCCTTCAATTACATAGCATAGAGCTTTGTCTTCAATATATAACCTTACAAAAGACTCTTCAATACTCTAACTTTTGCTCTCCTCAAACTCCCAAGAGATGCAACCTTTCACATGTCTTTCTTACATTATGACAAAGCTTCTCATGATTACATAACCTCCTACTTCTAATCTTGACACATCTCACATGACTCTTTATTTCCACACTTGACACCTATCACTTACAACTCACACTTGCATAATTCACACCTTTCAAACAAAATTACATAACACATAAACACTCTTTACATCTTGACAAATACTTCTGACACACACTTCTTAATATAAATATTTAGAATAGTACTCAAATGGTACTTCATGGTACCAAATAATGTAATTTCTGCTAACAATTAGCTGGACTGGGGAATAAACCTCAAAAGGGCAAACCCCAACAAGGTAGAAAAGGAAAAAGGAAAATGTATGAAGAGGCCCAAAAACAGCCCCAAGATACCCAAGGGCTTCAACAGGAGTAGAGTGCAGGAACAGTTGAAGAGCCAAGTGGCCCTCCAAGACACCAAGGAGGAGACAAGGACTCAAGATAAGAGGCAAGGATAATAATGATGATAACAAGAGAAAAGAGGAAAGCAAGGGTCGTGAGGAACATGACCCAAAGAAGGTATAAGTGGGAAAGACTGACAGTCAAGAGGGCCTCCCCCAAAGGATAGTTCTACCTTGTCCTCAACCCAAAGTGATCCTGCTACAGCAATTATATTGTTGGATTCTCCCACAACTCCCCAACCTTCTGCATCATCATCCCAAATTGGTCAAAAACACCATAGTTCATTTTTGGTTCGCATTGTTATAACCTTCTTTTTAGTTGGTTAATCCTCCACAGGTCCTGGGGATCGCTGGTTTGCAAGGTGTTGGTCAGAAAATGATGATATAAATACCAAAATTTATGCCACAAACACTCCATCATTTCAATTATGGCAAACACCAAGTCCAACTAAGGAAACTTTTAGTTGACAGGTCCAATCTCAAAGAGTTAAGTATGTGAAGAAGGAAACTTTTACGTCCACCGATTTTGCTGAGCCAAGGTGGAATTTCATGACGAGGAGGATAAGAATTTTGGAGATAGTGCAACTGATGCCAAAGATAGACAAACCATAGATCAAATGATCTGGATAGATTTTGTGTCTTCTAGAATGCCTATTAATTTTGTAGAACTGCCAACAAGGGATGTAACCAATTTCCACAAAGAAGTAGCCCTGAAGAGAACAGTTGAGCTTGAGAAGAGGATGGAGGCAGAGAGGAAGCAATATAAAGCCTATGAAAAGAAGATAAAGCACATGGTGGTGGACATCACTGTTGTAGGAATTTTCTCCCAATATAAACACAACCCATCCATAGCCTCCATGAAAAGATCATGGACTTAAATTCTCAACTAACTAAACCCAATAAAGAATTGACTAAGAGAGTGGCCATGGATAGAATAAAGGATATGAACAAAGAACTCTAAATATAAGTCCAAAGTACTTCTGAAAATTTATCAAAGAGGCTTTTATTATATTGATTCATTGATAGAAAAGTGCAGTACGATTAAATGTGACTAGGAGATTTCCAAAAAAAGTGCCCGTTGGTTGATGACATTCTAACAAATTAAATCTCATACAACAAATTCGAATAAATTGGGCTTTAACAGTAGAATAGAAGCAACCAAATTGGTTGATACTGTTGCAAGGAATAATTAGGTGTTTAAAGGGGTAGAAACTACCATTCAAAAATATGAAATTTTGTATTGAGAATGGAAATAAAAATAAGAAGATTGTTATCCAAAGAACTTCCTGTACCCAATGTGAATTTTTTGTATGGAATATGAAATTAAAAATAAGAAGATTGTTATCCAAAGAATTTTCTATATCCTAGGATGAAAATGGTAGACTGAAATTAAAGGAAGAATACAGCAAGCCCATGAAGGCTATTGAACAAATGTCAAAGTGATAGCCACCTTAGGGGAAACCATCAGCCAAAAAAGTTGTAGGTGTTATCAGACTGATCATGAGCTATTTATCGAGCAAGATAATGCTATATAGAGGAATTCTTTGGTGTCCTGCCACACCCAAACAAAAAATGCACTTAATCTATAAGATGTTGATGGATATTGATACTCAATCAGAAGAGTGTAATAATAAACTTCTCTGTCCCAAAGACTGCTCTTACAACCAACAATGGAGGCAGCGATGGTAACTTCTGGGTCTACAAGCATCATATACAAGGACAGACTTTACATAGATCAGATTCATGAGGACCTGGGAATACTTCTAAGGGTTAGGTTTCACATTGATCATTTATGATTTTACATTTGAATACACCTTGGGTGTGTAAGAAAATATTAAGATTTTGAAAACACTTCGTGCATTTCCCATGGGTGAGGAATGTGTGCAAATTCTGGTATTGAAAGTGAGGCAAACTCAATGCCTCCATCTCGACCCCTACTGGAATCAGAAAGAGAAGGAAACGTCAGTTATAGGGAAAATTTGAAAGAGAAATTGTTTTTGTGATTAAATGGCTCACAGCGTGGAGAATACTTTAGCCATGTTCTCCTCCAGCGCTTTAAGTGAATTGAAAGTTGATCATCTATAAACGGGAAAAAGTAGAGCATTGTAAGGATCATTTGACTATTTAGTTAGTGAGAAGATTATCTTCCAAGAGTTTTCCCTTATCTATTTCCATGTTTTTGTTTTTGGGAATCCACATACTATATGCCTTTTGTTTCCAACTTAATTCATGTTTCAATCATAAGACATCCAATCCAAAGAAAACTAGGGTTAGCCTTCTAGGCACTTTGAGACTTGTAGTCTGGTCTTGCTTTTAAATTGATATACCTAAGTGGAATTTGTCCAGCTTGTATATATTTCATTACTCTCATATGTTTTGCATAACCTCTGGTTGATGTAGTGAGGCATATGTCCCAAAACAATGTTACAGACTTTGGGTGGATTCTGATTTTTAATGTTCTGTAATTTCATATTCTCAGTTAATAAAATGTTGATAAATGTAATGGAAGCTTCCCTTCTATTTATGTGATATGAATGTCTGTTATTGTGTGACTTTCTCTTATTTTCTTTATGTCTTCTATGCATTTTGTGTGACTATCTTCTCCTTTGAATAGAAATTTGTGAGGGATTTATTTTCCTAGATAGTAGTTGTGAGAGGTCTATGAATTGGAATTAGATCACCTTAAATTTCTTTTGATTTGTTATCTACTTTTCATACCCATAAAGAATGAAGTTGAATCAAAGGGGATATGACTGATTATTATTGAAAATCACTTGTGAGTTCATTGTTTTGCTTCCATGTTTTTCACATATTTCTAAATGATAATGAATGCAAAACTAGAAAGATAGATCTGAGATTTAATGATTAAATTTGGTTTAACTGGAAGAAGACGAACATTGTTCTTGCTCATATGATTGAAAAATGTTATAAATAAAATGTAATTGTTTTTTATTTATGAATTCAAGTTTAAGAAAATGGCGGTCATGAAAAAAATGATCAAAAACACTTGCACATAAAGGATCATGTATCCTAGTTGAATACTTATAAAAAATACATTTACTTATAAATTTAATTGGTTAAATGACATAAAAGATACTTTCTTGAAGTTGAAAAGACAAGGATTTTATTTAAAATAATTGATTTGGGCATCAATCAAGTGGCATTAGCTCAACCGGTTAGATTCCTCAACATTTCAAGGAGGAGACCTAGGTTTGAATATTGTCAAACGATACATGGATAATATCCAAGGTTTGTTGTAATACCACAATGTGGTGATGATGTAGTACGGGTGGGGCCTACTTCAGTTCCATATAACCCATTATAAAAAAAATTGATTTGTGCAACAGGTCCTTGCATTATTACTTATAATACATTAACTACAGCTTACTCTAACCTTACAATTTTTTAAGAGCTTGTTAATATTCTCATTTGAAAGAAGAAATTTGGTTGCATAATGAGCAAATCGAGGTCCTTGCATTTTTACTTTTAATACATTAGCTAAAGCTTATTCTAACCTCACAATTTTTTAAGAGGTTGTTAATGTTCTCACTTGAAGGAAGAAATTTGGTTGTATAATAAATGAGCAAATCCATACAAGATATGACATCTGATTTATTATTTTTATTCCTTTTTCGCACATGATAGGATGTTCTACAGTGTAATTTGGCATCATCATTTATATATATTAAATACATAAATGTCTAGACTCAAGCTTGACATCATACTTTAATTATGATTGTTAATTTTAACATGATTCTAAGATGCTTATAATGTACACACACGTGTAGGGTCAAAGAGATGAATCCAAATGCAAATCCAAAGGACATATTGACAAAAGATTCATCCCTTGACATGAACTCATAGGAAAAAATTTAACAACAAAAAGAAAAGATTTGAGAAAAGATTTATGCAGATTTATTTTAATGTTTTTCTACGCATTTTAAAAATTATTCAACATTAGCAATTTTGTAAAAACATGGAACATATGCTAGATTTTATATTTTTCTTTCTTGTAAAAGTTAACACTAATTTTTTTCCCATGCTCATTTAGGGGTTTTGAAAGGGTCCCCAAACCTTTTACAATAGGAGAAGCCTTGCAAAACTTGGGCTAAGACCAGTAATACTAGGACCAAAATAGCTATAAAGCACTACAACTAGCCACCCATCACCAAGTGAATCAACTACAACTTGATACAAAAAACAAAATTAGAACAGTGTTGGTGAGCCCCCCAACCAACCAACACTCCCACCTGACTGTGCACAAAACCTTTCTTCAACAAAAGTAAAATCTTACAGAGCATCAAGAAGCATGTATCGCTAAATCCAATTGAAGAATGCCTTCGGGAAAATTATCTCTCCAAACAGACATGCCATTGAGACTTTTACCCAAGTTTGCCATAAAGTCAGCGTGGCAGTTTCCTTCTCTGAAGATATGCCTTATCTCCCTATCCTCTCTAGCTTGAAGAATCTTCCTAGATTCCATAATCACAGCCTCAATGTTCCAACGAGGGACTAAATCACTTTTGACCAAGTTTATAATATTAAGTAAGTTTCCTTCAATGCAAACTTTTTGGTACCCCATATTCTCCACAAGTATGAGACCTTGGTAAAGGGCTCTAGCCTCCGCAACATGGCAAGTTTGGATATCTAATAATTTGGCATATGCCAGCAAAAGTCCACCTCTATCATCCCTAAGCACCCCACCAGCACTAGCATTACCGATATTACCCTTTGAAGCTCCATCAAAGTTCAGTTTAACCCAACCTAGAGAAGGAGGTTCCCACCTCACAAAGGCCCAAGGATTAGGACCAAGAAGACCAAAAACCCTATTGCTTTGTTGAAAGCCAATTTTCCTTTCGAGCTCAACCTCTTCAAATTTTCCCTCCTCCAAAGTTAAAGAGGACACTTTCTCCAAGGTGGAAGCCAAGGTTCTAACAAAAACAAAGTTTCCCATGCTCATTTTTATCTATCTATTGGATGCATATAACCCATATACCAATTCAGACAACTTGTTAGCTAGACATCTTCAAAATTTACCCAATATTCATGTTGAAATTCCTTTGGCAATGGGCTGAGTGAAAGTTGTCATTTCTTACTCTTTCTAAAAATATTACTATAAATAGAAACAATTCTCAATATTGACTATTTACTTTTATGGATATCCAAAGAATGCTTCTTATATATTCACAATAGTGTGGTGCTTTGATCTCAATTAATTAATTCATGTATGTTGTGCTCTTTCTTATTTATCACGGCCAATAGTTTCAACACTATTCAAACTTCAAAATATTTCTTGATTGTCAAACCAATTATTATGCCAATGTACTGAATTTAGCTAATTGTACAATTAGGCTCCATGAAGCAGCTACTTATTGGATAGATGAGAAATAAAGCAATATAGACTTATGTTTTTATACAAACAATTTTGATATGTACATTTGGCAAAGAAGAGAGTGCAGTGGAGTCGTTTGGCCAAATTAAGACTAATGTTTTTTGTCTAAAACTCCACTTTTATTTGCATTATTGCCATGAATGGAAAAAATGACAATTCAAACAATGGTGGTAGTATTTCATGAAATGAGAACTACTTAGTGTTACAATGATGACATCACAATTAACACACTAGTGTCTATCGATGGGATAAAAATAATGCATAAGCATATTAATTTTGTAATGTGCTAATGAAGATGTGTAGTTGGTCCAAGTTGATAGGCATACAATGCATTCATTAGAGTTTATTATGGCAAATATAGACTCATTGAACATGCATCGTCAACATATACCAAAATGTTGGAAAGAGCATCTACTCTTGACCTTTCCACTTATAAATGTTGTTTTCAATGCCTTATATAAAAAAAGTATTGGAAGGAGACAGAGGCTATTCTTGCACCCATAGTTGAGAAAATATGCAAAAAATCCCAATTCGAGCCGATTTTTCCCGATTCACAACTTGGCCGATTTTATCGATTTTTTCCTGAATAAATAGGATATGCATGAAAAAAAAAAAATCAATGAAATATTACATTTTCTTCGGTTTTTTCAATGTAAAATTGTTGATTTTTTGCCTTTTTTTGTTGGTTCCCTATTTTTCCCAATTCCTTTCCATTTCAATTCTAATCTAGTTCCGATTTTCTCAACTATGTTTGTACCTATGAGTGGCAAAGGTTAAAAATGAAATGTAATTGCTTATGTTTCATGAAGTTGAGATTATGCAAATGGTTGTCATGAAAAATGATTAAAAGCACTTCCACATAAATAAGTCATTTATTACATTTAGGTACTTCTAAAGAACACATTTGCTTATAAATTTAATTGGTTAAAATACAAAAAAATGTTTTTTTAAAGCTGAAAAGACAAATTTTCTCTTAATCAAATGTTTGTCTTGTTACGTATAATACAATTACTATATGTTATTTTGACCTTGCAAAATATTTGAAGAGAATGTTAATGTTCTCTTTTATATGAATAACCATGGTTGCATGACAAGCAAATAGACCTATATAAACATTGTAAGTGTTTACTATAAATTTTTCTAAAAAAATAATGAGGCATATGATTTGTTAAAGAAACAAATAATTGAAAACAATTTAACCAGATTTAGTAATGTCTGCATACAAAGAGAACAAATTCATTACCATTGGCATAGAACATCCAATCATTTGCTTGTCATTAGCTACAATTCTAGTTTCATCCTTATTGTCTAAATCTAACATATTTTCATTGTTAAAAAATGTTCTTTCTTCAAAATTAAAATATGTTATTGCAAAAAACTAAAAAAAGAATCTCAACTCTTGACCAAAGACATTGTTGTTTCCAAGTTGCAAGGTAGATTGATCGACTCCTATGCATTCACTCTCCCTCTCTATCTTAGTTTTTCTCTTAGTCCTAATTTCAATCTTTGTTTGAATCTGAATTTAACATTAATTTTATTTGATAAAATTAAAATCTTATACAAATTTACGCTAATGTTTTTTTTGGGCATTTTAAAAACTATTCAACATTTACATATTTTTAAAAATATGAGAACATATGCTAGACTACAAATTGTTCATGCTTAGGGGCATTTTAAGACCTATGCAACATATACATGTTTTAGAAAACATGAGAACATATTCTATATTACATATTGTTCATTCTTGTGTAAGCTATAACACTGTAATTGTTTTCTCATGTTTATTTATATCATTGGATGCATAAAACCCATAATAATTGAGAGGACTTGTTAGCTTAACATCATAATTTTCTTCCTAAATATTATCCAAGTTGAAAAACCCTTGGCCATAGTTTGAGTAAAAATGGTGTCATTTCTTACATTTTTATTGAAAAGACTACTATGATGAGAAATTATTCCCGATATTGACTCACGTTTAAGTTTTCTGGTTATCAAAAAAATATTTCTCATATATTTATAGCAGTGCATTGAATTTAGTTAATCAATTCATGTATAATGTGTTGTGTCTTCTTAATTATACCCATTAGTTTTAAAACTATTCAAACTTCACAATATATGAAATGTCAAACCAAATATCATGACCAGGTACTGATTTCAGCTAGCTGTATTATTGGGCTTTGTTATGAAACTGCTTATTGGATGAATAACAAATAAAATATTACACACGGATATGTTTGCATAGAAAATTATGGTGTTGATGTTTGACAAAGTGGATAGAGAAAAGAGCACATTGAAATCGTTTGGCCAAATGAAAACTCCAAACCTTAGCACTTTTAATGTAATTATTGTCATGTATAGGAAAAAGGCTAATTCAAAAAGTGATAGCAATATTTCATGCAATGAGATTTGTTGGTTGTTAACATAGCATCATGTTTAATGCCTTGGTCTCTATCCATGGGATAAAAGAAATATATGACTATTAATTTTGTTCGTATGTTGACGAAGGCACGTGAAGTTGTTCCAATTCAACAAGAATACAATACATTCACTCAAAGATGCATATTATTCCAATGGACATCATCAATCTATGCTATAACGTTGAAAGAATAATTTTCTCATAACCTTTCCACTTACATTGTTTTTTTAATACCTCATCTAAACAAACATGCTAGAAGGAGAAAGAAGTGGTTCTTGCATATATGGCTAATAGAGGTTATAAATAAAATGCTAGAAAGAGGAAGAAGTTGTTCTTGCACATATGACTGATAGAGGTTATAAATAAACTGTATCCGTTAATGCTTAATGAATTCAAGCTTATGTAAATTGGTATCATGAAAAACGATTAGAAGCACTTGTATATGAAGGAATTGTTTATCCAAGTTGGATATTTCTAAAGAAAAATTTTGATTGTGATTTTAATTGGTTAAAACAAATGAAAAATGTTTTTTCTGACATTACAATGTTTGAAAATGGTGTTAGTGTTCTTGTTTATGTGAAAAAACATGGTTGCATAACAAATAGACAAACCTATACAAAAATTGCGTAAAAAGAAATAAGGAGATATGGTTTTGTTAACAAAAAGTTAATTGACCAAGATTTTAACCAGATTTACTAATGAAAACACACAAAGAATATGAATTCAATAATATTGTCCTAGAATATCTAACTATTTGAATCTTCCTTCCTAGGTCTTATTTTTTCAAAATTAAGAAATACTATCATTAAAAATAAATATACAATTTTTATTATTTTAAAATAAAAATTACCCAATGGATATTGCTTCTATCGATAATGACCTTATAATAATAAATTAATAAATATACATTTTTTATTATAAATAAATAAATAAATATACAATTTTTATTATTTTAAAATAAAAATTACCCAATGGATATTGCTTCTATCAATAATGACCTCATACACAATTAGCCTTTGCTCCACTCTTGTCGAGAGGTTGATGACTTGGCTTCAAAACTTGGGGGCACTTGTTGAATTTAGGTTTTAGTTATAAAAATAAAGATAAAGTAGTTTTTAACATCTACACAACCATAAGCAATATGAGACAATCTTAGGGTGTTGTTTATCTAATATATCCAACCATATTATGATTATTAAATATGGTGTACAACCATATTCCTCAATATTGGAGTGTAAGACTTTTATTTAAAATTTATTAAAATATTAAGAACTAAACCATTTTTTTTTTTTACATGGTGGATAAACTCAACCAATTAAATTAAATTTCTTATATCCACATTTATTAAATTAATTTAAACATTAAAAAATCTAAATTAAAATAAAATTTAACCCACATTTTAATTATTATTTTTTTCAAAGTCAAATTGACAATGATTTTGGGACCAGAACATTCCTGTTGAGGAAGCTTTCAATACAAATCACATTGTGGTGTGAAAAAATATTCGTTTCTTTTTTACGCTTAAAACTATTAATAAGATGAATCAAAACAAAAAAGAAAGGGAGGAAGAGAAGGTTATGCAATAGGGGGATTGGAGTTTAATTCTTGAACAATAAAATGCAAAGAAAACTTAGCCTAGAATGCAACTAATATGCTTTTCAATAAGTTGCGTAAAATACAAGACAAAAAGCCAAAAAAAACACCACAAATAACAAAAAACTTGAATCAAATGTAATGAGTAAATTTTAGATAAACCTTAGATTGTTTTTGACATATAAATTCATAAACAACATAAAATGAATCTAAAAACCCTAATACAACTAAAAATAAATTTATAAATACACATCTACCCCTATATACAATAAATTATTATTTTAGAATGAACTTTTCTTTTTTATATATATTGCCTAAGATGCCCACAAAATGTTTAACTTATAACTTAATGTATTATTTTTTTTTTTTAAAGATGAAACAATGAATATTTATTTTTCCTTTTTTAAAATGTTTACGTATTTTTCCCAGCCTAATTTATTAGAGCTCAACATAATTTCGTTCTACTTTAATACATGGTTTTCTACGGCCACTACTAGCCGAGGATGCCATCACGAAGCACTCGGGTCTCATAAAAGTCATGTTCTCCGTTACCGTTCCTGTTCCACATTTAATTAATAGAAAAGAAAACCCCTACATAAACTAAGGTTTAACCAAAACCAACCTATCTAACTAGATCCCTAAGGTTTAACTAAAGTTTATCTTATTTATTATTAATTTAAAAACAAAACCCTAAATAAACTTAATAACAAAGATAATTTAAATAAAAAATCTAAACCACATAATTGTAACTTTTCCACTTATACCCTGCTCGGTGGGGAGGGAAGTCGGAAATTTAATGACCACGGCTATAAAAGGCTAGAGAATATTTATTATTTATAGGTATTGCAACACTGGGTCTGCAAGGGATTAATCACAGAAAGAAAAAGTACAGTATAGGTGGAGGGGACCGCAGACGGAACCTAAAGCAAAGGTGGCAGAACAGCTAGTGGCCAACAGCTACTAGTGTCCGTACTTTACTTTAGCAGGGAGGGCAGGTCCTTTATACGAAACCAGCTGCTGTCATGCAAGTGGCCTTGTTCCCGTGCTAGCTTTTCCCTCCATTTTTACCAATTTCAAAATATATTAAAAAATAAAGAAAATTTGAACCTAGGTCACTTGATGTTCAACCAAAGATTTAAAAATTAAAATAAAATATTAAAATTTATTTTTAAAATTTAAACCTTAATTTAAGATAAATGTTAAAGAAAACTATTTATAACAAAACAAAACAACCTAAATAAACTTAATAACGAGACTATTAATTAAATAAGATAATTAATTTAGGAGTTTATTTGTTTGATTATTTAATTTATCTTGTTATTTAAGTTTATTTAGGTTGGTTTTGTTTTTATCTTGTTCCTTTTTTATTTAATTTTAATTTTAAAAATAGCAAGCTCTATTAAAATTTTGGTAAGGTATAATTATATAAAATAATTATTTTAAAGTATAATATGGAAAAGATTAAAACCTTATATTAAAATTTATCTCTTGTCCATTAAGCTAAAAATTTATAATGATAAGGGAGGAGATGGTATGTGTTATTGGTTAAAAAAAATTTAGTGTGTAGTGTGAATACCCGTTTGCGCTGGAGAGACATTCATCCCAGCAACATGCCTTGGTCCTTATGCTTGCAACCCACATTAGCACTGCCAACCTATCCGAGATTGGCGCTGACTTGTGAAATTGTTGGAGTCTTACATGTATCACACCAAAAGGCCGGTAGATAAATATTTCACTTCATCTGCGCGTTATCCATGTTAATGCCGAAATTACCGCCGTTGGCCATTCAATGTGTCGTTTTTAGAAACTACAACTCGCCATCTTCGTTGCAATCCATGTCATCACGGCCATTCATCGCTGTGTTGACCCCCCAAAAGCTTACTCTGACTCTGGTTAGATAATATCTATCTGCGTCCTCGCTCCGTGAATTGCACGCCACCCACGCCATCTGTTCGAGGCTCCCGATCATCCGCACTCGGCGACACGCTGGTGACCTGACCGGTCTTATTTTTTTCCTAGACTATTACTATTTTTTCCTAGGTCTTATTTTTTCAAAATAAAGAAATACTATTACTAAAAATAAACAGCTTTATTATTTTAATAAATAAATTAGAGAGGGAATTACAGTTACAAGTTGACCAGTTTTATTATTTTATTCTTGTAACTTGTAACTGTAATTTGGCCTGAAGTTTTGTTTTCCATGTCTTGATCTTTTCATCCTTTTCTTCAGTACCTTCTGGGAGGCATCATGTTAACTCGCAGTGAAATAGGAACCACTTCTATAGTCCTTGATAATAAAAAAATTGGCAGAGTCCGCGATGACAAGTGTACTGCAAGATGTCAAATAAGGAATATCCAAAAATAAGCTCTAAAATTCACAAGTTTCAAACGTCATGACAAAATGCTAGACCCTATAGTATTCACAGAGGGCCTCATAGATATTGATAGTTATTTAAGATTTACTATTAAGGAATATGCAAAAATAAGCTCTAAAATTCACAAGTTTCAAACGTCATGACAAAATGCTAGACCCTATAGTATTCACAGAGGGCCTCATAGATATTGATAGTTATTTAAGATTTACTATTACCTTTATCAATAAAGAGGATCATATCATTCTTAGGGTAGATTTAGTTTGCGGTCAAAACCCTCGCATGTCCTTGTTATAAGGAATGTGCAAAAATAAGCTTTCAAACGTCATGACAAATTGCTAGACCCTAGACCCTATAGTATTCACAGAGGACCTTAGATATTGATAAATTCAATCTTATTCAAGATTTACTATTACATTTATCAATAAAGGGGATCATATCATTCTTAGGGTAGATTTAGTTTGCGGTCAAATTCATTACCAGTTTTGCACAAATGGTTAGGGCTATAATTAAATAATTAATTAAATAAATGGTTAGGGCTATAATTAAATAATTAATTAAATAAATATGATAATAAATAATTAAAACTTTCTTCTTTTAGCTATTTATTTATTACTAAAACTAAATAAACAAATATACAAGTAAACTGTCTCCTGTTGATATATTTAGTTTTTATCAGTCTCCTTTTAATTATCTATTTATTACTATAAATAAATAAATAAACAATTTTTTTTATTTAAAAAAAAAAAAATTTAAAATTTAAAAATAAAAAACCCACACCTCTTGAACGAAGACGGTGCTGCTTACAATGTCATTGCCCTTGTTCTTTTGCTTGTGGTAGACAAAACATCTTTCTCTCCTCTTCCTCTGTTTTTTTTTATTTATATAAAATAGGAAGTAACGACAGGGACGAGCAAACCGAAGAAACTGGCTAGTCTGCCTTACTCTTTTCATTTTGATCTGCAATTCCAATTCCCATTTTCATTTAAACACATCCAATTTGCTTGCAAGATGTCAAATATCAATATTCAAAATGAAATTGATAAAAGCACACTTTTAAATCTCATAAAAAACCAAAGGGAAAAAAAAAATCAAAAGCAAAACCATTTGAAATGTAATTAAAATTTTAGAATAGTATAAATTAGAAAAAAGAAAAAATCTCACTGGTTCTCTTACTTACCCACTTTTCTTTCGCTTCGTCCCTATGGGAGTCCTGAATTTTGAATTCTTGATTGTCTTTCTCTGCACCTTTCAAAACCAAAATCTAAAGTTGTAAAATGAAAAAGAAAACAATCTTGTAAAATAAATGGAAACGACTCTAAATTCTAAACCCATTTATTATCAAACTATTACAATTTGAAACAAGCAAAAACTGGAAACTTACCTAGCCTGCACTTCTACGATGCAAATGAAAAGGATAACAGTGAGGGCCATCTTGAAATAATCGCAAGGTAAAGGTATCGGGCGAGACGTCATATCACAGAGGAAGTAATTATGCACGTCACTGGTTACAGCACATTCACATCATCCCTTCTTTATTATTCTATTTCATTCTGTTCCCAACCAGTCATTTCGTACATGTCTTAAATTCCTGGCTTCTGCTCAGCGAGCGCGAACTTTCTTCAGTTGGCGCCCATTTTTTGGGCTGGTCACGAAATATCTTCAACCGAGGCTGGTCTTGAGAGGGAAGTATACTAACTGATATATATGTAGTTTGTATGCTTTTAGTGTTCATAAATTAGGCACGAAATGCGCATATTTTTTATTTTTTATTTTTTATTTTTTATTTCTTTACCATTGATTGAGACAGCACTTAATGGCCCACAAGGTAAATCCGTGGCTGGTGTGCCTGCAATAAAAGATTGTACAAAGATGCAACTTACATTGCATTTGATATTAATTTGTGTATTATGAATTACTTAAATATAGTGTACCTCATTAAAATAACCTGGATTATAGCTCAGATTGCTTTTTATATTCAAATAAATGACATAGATTACGTGCTTTCATGTAAACTTGTGTCACCAAGTTTAAGGGAAGTTAGAACTACTTATGTCCACAAAACAAACCATACATATTAATCTTATGGAACTGGACGCCCTTTATACCCCATGATGATGAGCTTGCTTTGATCTTGAACCTTGTCTCATCTAACTTACTATTTATAAACATTTCATAACAATTTTTTTTTAATTTAATTATTTAGTTTTAGTTTTTATGGACCTTAAAGTGATATAGTTTTAATCTTTCATCTCAAAACTTATGTTCAAAATATGGTAAATATATAAGTTTATATTTTAAATTAAAAAAAAGTATATATATATATATATATATATATATATATTAAGTTGTCAAATAATTTTAAGAACCATGTTTATGTTGAGGTTTGAAGTGCAAAAGCATATTGATACTTTCCACAAGGTAAAACATTGAATTTGGGTTTGGTTGTTTTGAATCTTAATAATTTTTTAAACATTAATTATAAGTAATTTATTTTAATTAAAATTTAGGTTTATTGGTAATAACTTTTAAATTTTGAATAAAAGTTTAAGGTTCAAATTCTATAGACATAAAGTTGTATACCATATTTCAATAACAAAAGTATGGTTGGATAATTATATATTAATTAGACATTTGACAAGGATAATCTCATATAACCTATGGTGTGGTAGACATAAAAAAAATACTATACATTTTTATTTTTAAAACTTACAATATTAAAATATATTATTTATTCAAAAGATAAGTTGATATGACATTTAATTAATAGATATTTTTTATGTTTAAAAAGTTTAAAGTCAATGAAACTAAATTTTTACTTTTATAATGTCCACGGGACGGGACAGTGTAACGGTTCGGGTTTGGCTCTTCTTCGGGATGTCCAAGGTTCAAATTGTTACGCGTCTATGGTTGTGTTAATCCTTTATTGATAAGTGGTTTGGCTCTTCTTCATGATGTCCAAGGTTCAAACCATTGTGTGTGTATGTTTGTGTGTTAATCCTCTATTGATAAGTTTAGCTCTCAACCTTACAAGGGATTATGGCTGGGAGATGGGATTGGTTGTAGAGGTTTCTCACATTAATCCAAAACAAATTACTTTTATAATAATAAATAATTTTTTTATGGATTTAAATTTATATAATATTAAGGTTCTAAGCTCATGATTAAGCCCTAAATTTTTAGCTTAAAAGGTTTGCAAGAAATAAGGAGAGTAAAAGTTTTATATAACGAGTAGAAGTTTCATAAAAAAAATTTATGAAACTATCGTAGATTTTAAGTTAAATGTAACCATAATCTTCTTTTTGAATACCCCCTTAGTGAGGCAGAGGATAATTGCTCCCATCTTTGGTTGTGAGGTGGCTGCTCTCCCATCTCTTTACCTTGGAATACCTTTGTTTAAAGGCAAGATCCAAGATTCGTTTTGGGAACCTGTGGTAGAAATATTATAGAGGGAGTTGGTCAAGTGGAAAGGATCCCTCCTCCGTCAAACCAAAAAGTCTACCTTGGTAAAGTCTACTCTTCAGAGCATTCCAACATTTTTCTTATCTATGTTTAGAATTCCTAACAAGATTTTGTTGAAGATTGAACATATTCAAAAGTTATTTCTTTGGTCTAAGGTCTGATGAGAAGAAAAAAAATCACTTAGTTGGTTGGAAGCAAGTTTGTCGACCTAAAAAAGATGGTGGCTTAGGTCTTTGCAACATCAGGCGGATGAATAAGGCACTGGTTTCAAAACAAGGATAGAAGTTGAAAAATCAAATCGAAACTAGATGGATTAACATTATGTCGGCCAAAAACTTGAGACAGGATAATTTTTTGCTTGTTGATCCTCTATTGACTTTTGGTTTAGCCCTGTTGGAGTCAAAATTGACTCAACATCCGAGACCTCCAATTTTAAATTTTGACTTCAATAAATTTAAGAAAGATTGCTAGTCTCTATTACATTTTTCTCTAAGAAGTTGATCTTAAATGGTTTTAGAATGTCATCTAAATTAAATTCAAATTCATAACCTTAGCCATTAATAATATTACCTTTGTGACCGTTAATCTTATTCAAAAATCAAACGTCCAATAAAGGTCTTTAACCACTAAGGAGTTTTAACCATTTAATATCCCTGACCTTTTTGAAAAAAGGTTCTATAATCACAAATCAAATAACAAGTCCCCCTAAAATACCTTGTTTCTTATTATAACATTAATCGAAAGGTTTTGGCCTAAATAAAATGAACAAAACCCTAAGTCCTTAGGTCGCTAATAATGATGATAAAACATTTTAACCTAAGTACATGAGCCAAAGTTTTAAGATTTTAACAATGGGTAAATAAGGGTATGCGCCCCCTTTGCGCTTAAATATCGAGCAAGTCCAAAGATCTAGACTGAAGTGTTTCATCCTTCGAAATCGGATGGACGAGCTCACATAATCAACCTGAAGGATAAATGCTAAAGGGAAAGACCATAGTCCAAGTATATAACCTAAGGTCTTGATTATAAGTTTAATAAAATTAAATATAAAGGGTACGCGCCCTCTTTGGCTAAATATCAAGCACTATGGCTAAATTCAAAGGTAATACCCGAGTCGATCTAAATCGAACGAATGAGCTTTCATAAGCTAATCAAAGGTTAAATCAACCAAGTCAAATCATGCGCCATGGAAAAAAGGTCATATCCTAAAGTCTCAAACATATGGTTTAATTGACATAAAGGGCATGCACCCCCTTTGATTAAAAAGACATGCAAATTTAATATATCCAAGGGCAGCGCTCTGATCTGATGAGATCGAACGATCATGCTTGATCCAAGTATAAAGTGCTAAGCTTTGAAAATATTAAATACTTTGGGATTAATCAAATTACTAAATGCAATCAATGAGGGTCTTAATACGTCACTAATCATTCCCCTTTTGTTAATCATGGATTAATAAATATTAAAGAGCATGTGCACCTTATGTTGTTTTTAGTTTTGCAGGTTATGGAAAATCAACGATCGCGCTTCATCATGACTCGATCTAATGGACATACGATACCCGAAGAAGTCAAAATTGGTCATAGGTCTATATTGACTAAGATAAGCAAATCTGAAAGATCTAATGATAGCGATGATTCCTTCCCAATTCGACGAATGCACGTTCACCCAAAGGTAACCCAGGTTAACCGAAAGTCTTATAAGCATTCACAATTTAATCATTGTGTAGATCTAAGGCAATCAATGGTTACGTTCAAACACAAGTTGATCCAATGATTGCGCATCATTCATGATAATCCAAGGCTTGGACATAGTATGGGCCAAAGAGAATCAATGGTCGTGTGCGCTCCAAGGCCAATCCAACGATAGCGCTCTTCTACGAGGTAAGAAACAGTTGACAAGTCAAAGCACTTTTCAAAAAGAGATCGATGGCTACGCTCGAGCCCGTCTAGATCCAACAATTGTGTTTTCCCACAATCATCAAGAGATAATAGGAGATCAACGGTAGTGCTTATTTCTGCTAAAATTTGATGGTCGTGCTTCAATCACTGTGATCTAAAGAACATAAGCTCACATCGCAGGTTAATAAATAGTCGTGGTCATCCAAACAAAGATTTGACGATAGCGATTCATCGAAAACAAGTTAAATAATGACAAAGAAATCATCATCAAAATTATGGTCAAAGGAAGATAGGATGACCACGCTCGAGCCTGCTAGATCTAACAATGGTGCTTTACCGAAGATGATCAAAAAATAACAAGGAAGTCATTGACCAAGCTATATTCATGATAAATAAAATGGTCATGTTTATATCCGCCTAAGATCTAACAGTTGTGCATGATTGAGACTATCAAAAAAGAAATAAAGCGGTATAAGAAGCACACATATCTAACCGATTTAACGACGGTGATGGACCCTTCCCATATCTGATGGTTGTGCATAACCAAAATATTTGAAGGTTAGGGTATATGATTTGTTTTTTATAGTTTAATGTTTAATTAAGGTAAGTACCACCAAACGCTACCTCTAATTATGATTAATTAAGGGTTTAATACATTGCTAATGGCCCCTTTTATGTGGTTAACCTCGGTACATGCCTAGAAGATCGGACTAACATGCACGTACGCACTCTTAATCTAACAATGGATTTTTTATGAGCGTAGTATACAAGACTATGTCTATCGACATTCATGTCAACATTTATAAATTTGGGTCTTAGTGATTAATTAATTGGTAAAATTATACGTTTAGGCCTAAGCATTGTAATCAATCTATTAAACATAAATTTCCACTTGATGCATATGGCTAATCTTAGTGTACACATATTATGTCATGCGATGAACAATAATGCAGGATCATAAAGTTCAACGACAATGAATAAAAACCAACGAAGCCTAACGATTTGACTATCGATCCCAAGAATGATAACCACTACTTAACGGTATAACTCTTTTCGAAGGTGGCAGAGCATTTTACAAGAAAATTCCCACAAAAAAATTGCCACTACTATGTTCATAACACCACTCCAACTAAAAGATCAGCCCAAAAACTAATAGAAACACTGTGAATAATTGCAAGTGTGCAAAACAATGTCATCATGGACGTACAATTCGAGGAAGATCACCTATCGCGATAATTTGATTTTGGAAAAAAGCACCATGGCAGATATCCATTGGCCGAATTCAAAAGGCAGTTGGTGTCATTGCATTAATGATGCACTATGCAAGACCAATGAAGCCATCCCACTCTCAGCTACTTAAAACCCCATTATCAAACACCATCGCCACCCTAGTTATCACGAAGTGAAGAATTAGTTTAGAAGAGCAAAGAGTTTTAGGAAGCACAAATCAAAGTAAAACATAGCAAGTTCAAGGAATATAATGGCCACCTAGGGAAATACCTTCGTACCAAAAGATACTCAAGAAGCAATTAAATTCATTATTGACCAATCCCCATACACAGAGCTCCCTAGAGGAGTAATATCTGCAAACGAGATGTATGATTTCACAAAAAAGTCTAAGGAAAGCAAAAATTTGACGCTTGCTCAACAATACAAAATTGAAAATACGTGCGTTCGAAGCTTCGAGGCCACAATGGAAAATGACCAGCACTCTCCTTGGTTACTGGCAGATTTTTTCTACAAAGCAAACAAATCACAGAATCAGAGGGCCCCTAGAAGAAATCGATGGACCAAAAATATAGGAAAGGTAATATGACCCAAAGTGTATTATTGCATAGACCTGAGGGCATGGCTTACAGTGGTGTACGATGAAAATACAAGGACTTTCAAAGATAATCAAAGACGTCCAATTTTTAGTATAACATCCAGGCACATAAAGAAGTATTTGGATTAGAGCCCTCAGACACCCGACTAGTTTACTAGGTAATTGAAAGGCAATCTCATCAATTAACTAATTTAAGTTCTTTTAGAATGCTTTTTAAAGAACATGAGAAAGAAAATTTTAAATTCCCCATTAGAAAGACCGCAATCAAACCCTAGGTTAGGGATTTTTGTGACATGATTAATGTTATATTGGGCGTACAATAACTCTATATAGTAGGAAGGGATATATTGTACTTGATAACACAAAGTAACAGAAAAATAAATCCCCCCATCTATGTCTAGAAAGAGGAATTTATTAGATAGATGCATAACCAGTTTTTAGAGTCGAAAAATATAATCTTAGAACAAAGGAAAGAGATGTCCTATTTTTTCCACTATTACATTCTCATGCACCTGTTAGTTGGACAATTGGGAAATGAAATTCAGCATAGAATAGGAGCCAACAATAGCCCATATGTATAAAATGGATTTTGGATAATACACGAGGGACACACCCACTTTGGTTGGTTTTGCGACAACTTCATGGTATAAATTCATTGGATTTTTATGGGCAACATGCCTGAGAGATTGGGACCAAGAATAAAAGCTTTCCTCAAGGAAAAAGGAATAGGAGATTATTTATTCTAATAAGGATTCACATATATGTGACTTTATGGTGCCAAAATTCCCATCAAAATGTTACCAATGTATTGCCCTTTCTCCCTAGCATCCTTAGAACTGGTATGACAAGTTGCAAAAGAAGCTAAAATGAGGTAGGTAAATAAACATGGTCGAGTCCCTTGGCTTAATGTTCCATGCAAATTCAGGTATTACACTTTTGCAGGATATCCAACCTTGTTTAAGGGCATGTATGATTTGGAAGGCATGGACTTCAAAGAAATAACATGGAGACCATACGATCTCTATGAAACATATAGGCAAGTGATGAATCGTAAATATGTCTGGGTCAAACACATGAAAGACCAATATAAGGAAGCACTGTTAGATGCCATAGAGAGAGGGAAATATTTACATAAAGTTTGGAATGATTTTCCTTTTAAGAATAGGGGAAATTCATAAATCCATGAACCATATGATTACCCCATGGATCTCAATGCAATAAAAAGAATTATTGTAGATGCAACACCCTCAATTTTCCCTACTCCCACTCAAGCCATCCGAGAAGATGCACTATTAGAAATTATAGAAGAACATGACCTCGATCAGATAGAAGTTATAGTGGGTGCTACTGATATAGTAGAACACCGGATACGAGGTCTAGAAAGTTCTCAACCTCAGATAGAGGTGGAGTCCAGTACTTCACAACTAGCTCAAATCGAGATCAATATAGATAAATGGAATAAATTAGTTGCAGTATCATCCCAAGAACTCGCTATTTCAAAAAAATAAGTCGAATATCTTGTATTTGATCAATTGTTGGTTTTAACTAGTGTGAAAAAGTTGGCCCTCCAAGCTGTCCCTACCTTGCTAAAATTCAAATACAAAGAAATACCAATTCCACCTACAACACAAATGAAAGCCAGTGGTTTTGGAGAAATCGTAAGGGATCATAGGATATAAAAATAAGAGGTTGTGGCTGCCCCTCAAACAAATAATCCTAAGATGACTCTGATCTTAAATAAATTCACGTTAAAAAGGGTTGAGGAAGAAACGATTCTCAACATAGTTAATGAAAAGGAACTATAGATGGTAGCCAAAATGGATAGCATGGCAAAAATTTCCACTACAGAGGTAGATAAAGACAACCTCAGGCCATCTATGGTAGAAATATCCATACCTGCTCCACAGGAACCAATGGTTCTCATCATTGATGATTGAACGAGCAAGGTCTCCATACGGGGAAAATAAGTTGGCATGATCAAAATAAACAAAGCCATGACTGCATAGACTTTAGACCTACTGCATCAAATGAATAATGAATTGAAAAGTCAATTGAAAACCAGTGATAAGGAAAAGGTATAGATGCAAGTCCTAATTAATAGTCTTAAAGAAGAGTTGGCATAGAAAACCACCCCATCAGTACAACCCTCTTTGGTGGTGAAAATAACCAACTATGCTGACTATTTATCTAAAATAAAAAAGGAAATATCATTTAAAATTCAAGACAGGATCAAGGGGATCACTGAGATGTTTAGGCATATTGGGGTGATCCGGGTTATCGTTCAAGAAATTGAAAGCTTGATATATCATAAAGAAGAAGACCTAGAGGTCATTCACCCTACTCTCAACTCAATGGCAAAATATTTTAATGAGATGTAGAGGCAAGAGGTAATATTGAACGATGGTACTAAGGTCAAAAATAATATTTAATTCATGAAAGCAACCATGTTCAAGGTAAATAAAGAAATATGGTGTAATGATGCTGCAAAGATGTTCGCTCTATTGGATGACATAAAAGAGAAGCTAGAAGATATTGGGTTGTCATTGGAAGAGTTATTAAAAACCACCTGTATAGAATATCTCAAAAATAAAATAAAAAAGTTTGATTGTGAACCTATACGAGGTTACCAAGAAGCCTTGACAACCTTTGCAAGGTTTCCAGGGGCCCTTGGCAACCTTTACCACCATGCTTGTGCGGGGTTTCCAAGGGTCTTGGCAGGCTTACCGTTGGCCCTGTGCAGGGTTGCTAGGGGACCTTGTCAACCTTACCGTCGACCCTTTTTGAGGTTTTCCAAGGGCCTTGGTAGGCTTGTCACCGACCCTTTGTAGGGTTTCTAAGGACCCTTGGCAACCTTTCCCGCTAGCCCTTGGCAACCTTTGTTGTTGTGCCTTTACGGGATTGCCAAGGGCCTTGGCAGGCTTACCATCGATCCATTATGGGGTTGCCAAGGGCCCTTGGCAACCTTTACCACCAACCATTTGTGGGGTTGCCAAGTGGCCTTGGCAAGCTTTGATATCGACCCTTGGAAAACTTTGCCACCCCATCCTTGTTGGGTTGCCAAGGACCTTCGCAGAATTTCCGTTAGCCTTTGACAGGCTTGTCAAGGGCCCATGGTGAGATTGTTGTCAGCCCTTTGCGGGGTTGTTGTGGGCCCTTGGCAAATCTTGCAAAGTGCCCTTTAAGAGTTTTCAACCGATCCTTGGAAAGCTTGCCAAGGGTTGTTTATGGGGTCACCAAGGCATCGTGTAGGCTTACAAGCAGATCTTTTTAGGGTTGTCATCGACCCTTTATGGGGTTATCATCATGCCTTTGCGAGGTTGCCATCAACCCTTGGTAAGTTTGCAAAGGGACATTTTCAAGGTTTCCAAGGCATCGCACAGGCCTTCAGGCAGGACTTTGTGGGGTTGTCATCGAGCCTTTGTAGGGTTACCACGAGCCCTTGGAAAATCTTGCCAAGGGTCCTTTGCAAGGTTTTTGTTGGCCCTTGGCAGGCTTTGCTAATGGTCATTTGTGGGCTTGCCAAGGCACTGTGTAGGCTTGTAGCCATGCATTTACGGGGTTGTCGCTGAACCTTGGCAAGCCTACCAAGGACCTTTGCAGGGTTTTTGTTGGCCCTTGGAAAGCTTATCGTCGATATTTTACAGGGATGTCATCGACCCTTGGAAATCTTGTTGCCAGGTCCTTGCGGTATTATCTCCAACCTTTGGCAAGCATGCCAAGGGCTCTTTGTAGGGTTACCTTCGACCTTTGGTAAGCTTTCCAAGGGTTGTCGTCGACCCTTGGCAAGTTTGCCACCGTGCCTTTGTGAGGTTGGGAAGGACCCACTACAGCAAGCTTTCCAAGGGCCCTTTGTTAGGTTGTCGTCAGCCCTTTGTAGGCTTGCTGCTAGCCAAGGAGCTTTTGTGGGGTTGCTATCAGCCCTTGGCTAGCTTACCATAATGCCCTTGTAGGTTAATGCATGCCCTTATAAAAGCTTACCAAGGGTCCTTTTTGGGGTTGCCATCAGCCCTTGGCAAGCTTGTCACTATGCATTTGTTGGGTTGTCGCCCATCCTTGGCAAGCTTGTCATCATGTCAGGCCTTGGCAAGGTTGTTTATGATCCTTTGCGGGGTTGCACCATGCCTTGATAGGATTGTTTCCATACATTGTAAATATTGTTGCTTACCGTTTGTGGGGTTTGCATCGCTCCTTGGTAAGCTTGCCACCATGCCTTGTTACGGTTGCCATAGACCCTTGTCAAGGCTATCGTAGAGCCTTTACAAGGTTGTAGCCATGCCTTTATGGGGTTGCTGCCATGCCTTGGTAGACTTGTTTCCCATCTTGAGTGCCTTGCCTTTGCATTGCCCACCCATGAGGGGACATGTCAGCACCTGGTTGATGCTACAAGGGTGTGGGGTTTGCCCATATGCATCGGGTGCGATCATACCAACATTAGTGCATTGGATCCCATCAAAATTTTTTAGTTAAGCATACTTGGGTCAGAGTAGTACTAGGATGGGTGACCTCTAGGGAAGTCTCGGTGTTGAACCCTTTTCTTTATTTTTCTTTTTACCCATCATGACTTGAATCCTATTCTTCATGCAACACATATTTGAGTTGTGCTCACCCATCGATCGCTCGTTAGCCTATGCCACACTATGCTTGGATGTTAAATGGGTGCATGGGCTCATATATAGGCTAGGAGGTGGGACCTTTATTTAAAACATGCATCTTTCACAGTAGTACTAGGATGGGTGACCTCTTGGGAAGTCTTAGTGTTGCAGCTTTTTTTATCCCTCACACCTTGAACCCTATTCTTCATACAATGCATGTTTGAGCCATGCTCACCCATCGATTGCTCAAAGATGCATGTCTTCAATAAAGGTCCCCTATTGGTCTATCTATGAGCTAACACACCCATTCAACTACCAAGTATAGTGTGACATAAGGACATCCTTAGGTGTCCGACAACCCATCATCGACCTGTTAACCTGACTACCATGGGTGGTGCAACATTGGATGATTTTTGAATTATTGCTTAGCTACCTAGGGTGGTGCAACAGTAGGATGTTTCAGGTTGACCATTTATTAGTTGGCCCACCTTACCACAACAGACGGTCCAATATTATGAAGTTCATGTTGGCTTGCCTACCCACCATGGGTTACGCATCACAAGGTCATTATCAACTAATAAAATCTTGTCCCACATGTCCTATCAACCTATCTCATCTTCTCCAACCCAATTGATACCGATCGGACTGATCGCTCATCCAAGTTCCTAGTGGTTAGTCCATTGGCCTTCTTTTCTTAACCCATTTCATCTCGTTGCTTCTTATTATGAACATCTCGACCTATGTTTGCCTGCTTGGCTTGTCTTGGTTGAATCCATCTGTGCTGGCCTGGTTTGACCTATTTCAACTTGTTTGATATCCTTAGACCCATTCTTGCCTCTCATATCATTTTGGTTTGTTTAACACATTTTGGCCTACTCCAACCCTCTTCATCCATCCACGACTGTTATGGCCAGTTTTAAACTATCGCATTGACTTTGACCTTTACCTTCCTAGCCCATTTCATCTTGTTGCTTCTCATTCTGATATTCTCGACTTATGTTTTCTTACTCGAATTGCCCTAACTAGATCCATTTGTACTAGCTTGGTTTGACCTATTTCAGCCAACTCAACCCATTCTTGTATGTTTTTACCTATCACAACCTACCCATATCATTCTAATATTTGTAGAATCGTTCTTGCCTATCATGTCATTTCAACTTGTTCGACACATTTAGGTCTACTTGAATCGTCCATGCCCATTCACAGTTGTTTTGTCCAAGCCCAACCTATCCCATCGGCTTTGATCTTGCCTTCCTAGCCCATTTTATCCCATTGCTTCTCATTCTAATTCTGTCGACCTATATTTTCCTGCTCAATTTTTTTTGGTCGAATCCATCTGTGTTGGCCTGGTTTGAATTATTTCAACTTGCTCGACTTCTTGTATGTTTCGACCTATCATAACCTACCCAAATCATTCTGATATCCTTCGATCTCTTCTTGCCTCTCATGTCATTTTGGTTTATTCAACACATTTTGGCTTACTCTAACCCTCCTCACCCATCCTCAACCATTTTGGTTGAGTGCAACCCATCCCATAAAATTTTATCTGGCCTTCCTAGCCCATTTCATCATGTTATTTCTCATTACAGTCTTCTCAACCTATGTTTGAATTCTTGGCTTGTCCTTGTTGGATCAATTTGTGCTAGCCTAGTTTGACCTTTTTTGGCTTGCTCAGATCATTCTTGTATATTTTAACCCATCACAACCTACCCAATCCATTCTAATATTCTTAGACTCGTTCTTGCATCCCATGTCATTTCAGTTTGTTCAACAAATTTTGGCCTACTTCAACTGTCCTTGCCCATCTATGAATGTTTTGGCTGAATGAAACTCGTACCATTGAATTTCACCTTGCCTTCCTAGCCCATTTCATATTGTTGCTTCTCATTTTGGTCTTCTCAACCCATGTTTTCCTGCTTGGCTTGTCCTAACTAGATCCATTCATGTTGGTCTAGTTTGACCTATTTCGGCTTTCTCGACATGTTCTTGTATGTTTCAGTATATCATAACCTACCTAACTCATTCTTATATACGTAGACCCATTCTTCCCTATCGTGTCATTTCATCTTGTTTTATACATTTCGATATAATTGAACTCTCCTTGCCCATTCACGATCGTTTTGGCCAAGCCCATCCTATCCCATCAGATTTGACCTTACCTTCATAGCCCATTTCATCCCATTGCTTCTCATTCCAACCGTATTGGCCTATGTTTGTCTTCTCAGCTTGTCTTATTCAAATCCATCTGTGTTGGCCTGGTTTTACCTATTTTGGTCCGCTCGACCCATTCTTGTATTTTTTGGCCTATCATGGACTACCCAAATAATTTTGATGTCCTTATATCCATTCTTGCCTCCCATGACATTTCAATTTGTTTGACATATTTTGGTCTACTCCAACCATCCTCACCCATCTACGATCATTTTGGCTGAATGTAGCTCATCCCATCAACTTTGACCTTGCCTTCTTAACCCATTTCATCTTGTTGCTTCTTATTTTGATCTTCTCGGCCTATGTTTGCTTGATTGGCTTGTCCTAACTAGATCCATTCATGCTAGCCTAGTTTGACCTATTTTGGCCTACTCATCCTATTACTATATGTTTCGGCCTATCGTGACCTACCCAACTCATTCTAATATTTGTAGATCTATTCTTGTCTCTCATTTAATTTTTGTTTGTTCAACACATTTTAGCCTACTCCAACCCTCCTAGCCCATCCACAATCATTTTGGCCAAGCACAAACAATCCCATCGATTTTGATCTTGCCTTTCTAGCCCATTTCATCTTGTTTCTTATCATTTTGATCTTCTTAGCCTATGTTTGCCCTCTCAGCTTGTCCTAGTCGAATCCATTTGTTCTAAACTAGTTTGACCTGTTTTGGTCTACTCGACTCATTCTTGTATGTTTTGTCCCATCATGATCTACCTAACTCGTTATGATATCCTTAGACCCATTCTTACCTCGTGTCATTTTGGTTTGTCCAACATATTTTGACCTACTCCAACCCTCCTCACCCATCCATGACCATTTTGGTTAAGTGTAACCTATCCCATCAACTTTGACCTTGCCTTCTTAGCCCATTTAGTCCTATTGCTTCTCATTTTGGTCTTCTTGGCCTATGTTTTCCTATTCAACTTTTCCTAGTTGGATCCATTTGTACTAGCCTAGTTTCCTGTTCAACTTTTCTTCCATGTCATTTTTATTTGTTTGACACTTTTTGGTCTACTCTAGCCGTCCTCACCCATCTATGACCGTTATGGCTGAATTGAGCTCATTTCATTGACTTTGACCTTGTCTTCCTAGCCCATTTCATCTTGTTGCTTCTCATTTTGGTCTTCTTAACCTATGTTTACTTGCTTAGCTTGTACTAACTAGATCCATTTGTGTTGCCTTGGTTTAACCTATTTTGGCCTGCTTGGCATGTTCATGTATGTTTTAACCTATCATGGCCTACCCAAATAATTCTAATATCCTTAGAGCCATTCTTGCCTCCTATGTCATTTTAACTTGTTTTATGCATTTTGGCCTATGCCAAACCTCCTCACCCATCTATGATCATTCTAGTTGAGTGCAACCTATCCCATCAGATCCATTCATGATGGCTTGGTTTGACCTATTCTGTCATGCTTGAGTTGTTATTGTATGTTTTGGACTATCATAGCCTACCCAACTCATTTTTATATTTTTACACCCATTCTTGCCTATCATGTCATTTTGGTTTATTCGATACATTTTGGTCTACTTTAACCCTCCTTGTCCATTCATGGTTGTTTTGGCTAAGCCCAACCTGTCCCATAAAATTTGATCTTGCCTTCCTAACCCATTTTGTATTGTTGCTTCTCATTCTGATCATCTCAGCCTATGTTTGCTTGCTCGATTTCTCTTAGCTAAATCCATCAGTGCTCACTTGGTTTAACCTATTTAACTTACTCAGTCCATTATTATATGTTTTGACCTGTCCTAGACTACCCAACTCATTCTAGTATCCTTAGACCCATTCTTACCTCTTGTGTCATTTCAGTTTATTTGACACTTTTTGACCTACTCCATCCACCCTCACCCATCTACAATTTTTCTAGCCAAATGCAAATCATTCCATTGACTTTGACCTTGCCTTCCTAGCCCATTTCAACTTATCACTTCTTATTTCGATCTTCTTGGCTTATGTTTGCCTAATTGGCTTGTCGTAATAAGATCCATTTGTGTTGGCCTAGTTTGACCTATTTTTTCCTACTCAGTTTGATCATGTATGTTTGGATCTATCATATCCTACCCAACTCATTCTAATATCCTTAGATCCATTCTTGCCTCTCGTGTCATTTCATCTTGTTTAATGCATTTTAGCCTACTCCAACCCTCCTCACCCTTTTATGACCATTCTAGCCAAGTGTAATCCATCCCATCAACTTTGATATTGCCTCCCTAGCCCATTTCATCCCTTTGCTTCTCATTTTGATCATCTCAACATATGTTTTCTTGCTCATCTTGTCCTGGCCAAATCCATCTGTGATGACTTGGTTTGACCTGTTTCAACCTGCTCAGACTATTCTTGTATATTTTGATCTATTACAGCCTATCCAACTCATTCTCATATCCTTAGACCCCTTCTTGCCTATCATGTCATTTTGGTTTGTTCAATACATTTTTGCTTACTCCAACCCTACTCGCCCATCCATGACCATTTTGGTCGAGTGCAACCCATCCCATCAACTTTGACCTTGTATTCCTAGCTCATTTTGTCCCATTATTTCTCATTCTAATCATCTCAGCCTATGTTAGCTTGCTCGAATTTTCCTAGCCGAATCCATCCATACTAGCCTGGTTTGACCTATTTCGTCCCGCTTGGCCCATTCTTGTATGTTTTAGCCTATCACGACCTACCCAACTCATTCTTATATCCTTAGACCTCTTCTTGCCTCTCATGTCATTTTGGTTTGTCTGACACATTTTGGCCTAGTTTGAACTATTCCATCCTGCTCAACCTGTTATTGTATGTTTTGACCTATCATAGCCTACCCAATTCATTCTAATATTCATAGATCCATTCTTGCATATTGTGTCATTTCAGCTTGCTCAATATATTTTGACCTACTTGAACCCTCCTTACTCATTCATGGTAATTTTGGTCGAGCCCAACTTGTACCATCAACTTTGACCTTACCTTCCTAGCCCATTTTGTCATGTTGCTTCTCATTCTAATCATTTTACCCTATTTTTTCTTGCTCACCTTATCCTGGTCGAATTCATCTGTGCTACCCTGGTTTGACCTATGTTAGCTCGCTCGACCTATTATTGTATGTTTTGGTCTATCACAACCTACCCAACCCATTCTAAAATCCTTAAACCCATTTTTACCTCTCATGTCATTTCATTTTGTCCAACACATTTTGACCTACCCAACTCATTCTGATATTCATAGACCCATTCTTGCCTATCATGTCATTTTGGCTTGTTCAAAAAAATTTGGCTTACTTGAACCCTCCTTGCCTATTCTGGTAGTTTTTGTCAAGACCAACCTATCCCATCGACTTTGACCTTACCTTCCTAGCCCATTTCATCCTGTTTATTCTCATTCCAATCATCTCAGCCTATGTTTGCTTGCTCAGCTTATCCTGGTCGAATCCATCTATGTTGGCCTGGTTTGACCTATTTTGGATCGCTTGGCTTGTTCTTGTATGTTTTGTCCTATCATGGCCTACCCAACTCATTATGATATCCTTATACCCATTCTTACCTCTCATGTCATTTTGGTTTGTTCAACACATTTTGGCTTACTCCAAACCTCCTCACCCATCCATGATCTTTCTTTTCAATTGCAATCCATACCATCGATTTTGAACTTGCCTTCCTAGCCCATTTTGTCTCGTTGCTTCTCATTTCGATTGTCTCAACCTATATTATCCTTATTAGATTATCCTAACTACATCCATTATTACTAGCCTAGTTTGACCTATTCTGGCGTGCTCGACCTGTTCCTGTATGTTTTAGCCTATCACAACCTACCCAACTCATTTTGATATCCTTAGATCCATTCTTGCATTCCATGTCATTTCAACTTGTTTGATGTGTTTTGGCCTACTCCAACCCTCCTCGCCCATCTATGACCACTCTGGCTGAGTGCAACCCATCCCACCAACTTTGATGTTGCCTCCCTAGTCCATTTTATCTTGTTTCTTTATATTTTGATCATCTCAGTCTATGTTTTCTTGCTCGACTTGTCCTGGTTGAATTCATCTACGATGGCCTGGTTTGACCTGTTTTGGATTGCTTGACCTGTTCTTGTATGTTTTGACCTGTTATGGCCTACCCAATTCATTCTCATATCATTAGACCCCTTATTGCCTCTCATATCATTTTAGTTTATTCAACACATTTTAGCTTATTCCAACCCTCCTTGCCCATCCATGACCATTTTGATTGAGTGCAACCTGTCCCATCAAATTTGACCTTAACTTTCTAGCCCATTTTTTCTTGTTGCTTCTCATTTTGATCGTCTTGGCCTATTTTTTATTGCTTGGCTTGTCCTAGCCAAATCCATTTGTGTTGACTTGGTTTGACCTCTTTTGACCCGCTCAGCTTGTTCTTATATGTTTCGGCCTATCATGGCCTACCCAACTCATTCTTATATCCTTATACCCCTTCTTTCCTCTCATGTCATTTTGGTTTGTTCAACATATTCTTGCCTGGTTTGACCTATTCCATCCTACTCAACCTATTACTATATGTTTAAACCTCTCACAACCTACCCAACTCATTTTGATATCCATAGATCCGTTCTTGCCTATCATGTCATTTCGACTTGTTTGACACATTTCAACCTACTTGAACCCTCCTTGCCCACTCACGATAATTTTAGCTGAGCCCAACCTATCCCATCGACTTTGACCTTACCTTCCTAGCCCATTTTGTCCTATTGCTTCTCATACCAATCGTCTTAGCCTATGTTTGCCTACTCGGCTTATCCTAGTTGAATCCATCTGTGCTGGTCTGGTTTGACCTATTTTATCCCACTTAGTCCATTCTTGTATTTTTTGACCTATCATGACCTACCCAACTCATTTTCATATCCTTAGACCCCTTCTTGCCTCTCATGTCATTTTGGTTTGTTCAACATATTTTGGCTTAATCCAACCCTCCTCACCCATCCATGATCATTTTGGTCAATTGCAACTCGTCCCATTGACTTTGACCTTGCATTCCTAGCCCATTTTGTCTCATTTTTTCTCATTCTAATCATCTAGGCCTATGTTTTATTGCTTGACTTGTCCTGGGTGAATCCATTTGTGCTGGCCTAGTTTGACCTATTTCAACTCGCTCAGCCCGTTCTTGTATGTTTCAACCTATCATAGTCTATCCAACTCATTTTGATATCCCTAGACCCCTTCTTGCCTCTCATGTTATTTCAGTTTGTTCGACATATTTTGGCTAGGTTTGAACAATTTCATTTTGCTCGACCTGTTACTATATGTTTTGGTTTGTCGTGGCCTACCCAACTCATTCTGATATTCATAGACCCATTCTTGCCTATCATATAAATTTAGCTTGTTTGACACATTTCAGCCTACTTGAACCCTCCTTGCCCATTCATAATTGTTTTAGTCGAGCCCAACCTATCCCATCGACTTTGACCTTGTCTTACTTGTCCATTTCATCCCGTTGCTTCTCATTTTGATCGTCTTGGCCTATGTTTTCCTGCTTGGCTTATCCTGGTTGAATCCATTTGTGCTAGCCTAGTTTGACCTATTTTGACTTGCTCGACCTATTCCTGTATGTTTCAATCTATCGTGGCCTACCCAACTAATTTTTATATCCTTAGACTAGTCCTTGCCTCCCATGTCATTTCATCTTGTTCAACATACTTTGGCCTACTCCAACCCTCCTTACTCATCTATGACTATTTTGGCTAAGTGTAACTCATCCCATCAACTTTGACCTTGCCTTCCTAGCCCATTTCAACTTATTACTTCTCATTTTGGTTTTCTTTACCTATGTTTTCTTGCTCAGCTTGTCCTAACTAGATCCATTCATGCTAGCTTGGTTTGATCTATTCTGGCCTGCTTGGCCTGTTCTTGTATATTTTGACTTGTCATTATCTACCCAACTTATTTTGATATCATTAGATATGTTCTTTCCTCCTATGTCATTTCAGCTTGTTTGATGCATTTTGGTCTAATCCAACCCTCCTTGCCCATCAATGACCGTTCTGGATGAGTGTAACCCATCCCATCAACTTTGACCTTACCTCCCTATCCCATTTCATCTAGTTGCCTCTAATTTTGATCATCTCAGCCTATGTTTTCTTTCTCAACTTGTCCTGGCTAAATCCATGTATACTGGTCTGTATTGACCTATTTTGACCTGCTCATCCTGTTCTTATAAGTTTCAACCTATCACGACCTATCCAACTCAATATTTTTGCCTTAGATCCCTTATTGCTTCATTTCATTTTGGTTTGTTCAACATATTTTGGCTTACACCAACCCTCCTCACCCATCAACTACCATTCTGGTCGAGTGCAACCTATCCCATCAACTTTGACCTTGCCTTCCTAGGCCATTTTGTGTTGTTGCTTCTCATTTTGATCCTCTCATCCTATGTTTTCTTGCTTAGCTTATCTTGGATGAATTCATCTATGCTAGCCTGGTTTAACCTGTTTCAACCTGCTCAACCTATTCTTGTATGCTTCATCCTATCATAGCCTACCCAACTCATTATGATATCCTTAGATCCCTTATTGCCTCTCATGTATTTTCAATTTATCTGACATATTTTGGCCTACTTGAACCCTCCTTATCCATTCATGATCATTTTAACTGAGCCCAATCTATCCCATCGACTTTGACCTTGCCTTCCTAGGCCATTTTATCCTAATTCTTATCATTCTAATCATCTCAGCCTATATTTGAATTATTAGATTGTCCTAGCTAAATCCATTTGTGCCGACCTGGTTTGAATTGTTTCGACCTGTTTGGTCCTTTCTTGTATGTTTCAACCTATCACGGTGTACCCAACTCATTCTGATATCCCTAGACACCTTCTTGCCTATCATGTCATTTCGGTTTGTCTGACACATTTTATCCTGGTTTGACCTATTCCATATTTCTCGACCTGTTATTGTATGTTTCATCCTATCATGGCCTACCCAACTATTCTAATATTTGTAGACTTATTCTTGCCTATCATGTTAGTTTTGCTTGTTTGACACATTTCAGCCTACTTTAACCCTCTTTGTCCACTCACGGTAATTTTGGTGAAGCCTAACCTGTCCCACTAACTTTGACCTTGCCTTCCTAGCCCATTTCATCCACTTGCTTATTATTTTGATCATCTCAACCTATGTTTGCTTGCTCGACTTATCTTGGCCAAATCCATCTATGTTGGCTTGGTTTGATTTATTTTGGCTCACTCGATCCATTCTTGTATGTTTCAACCTATCACGACCTACCCAACCCATTATGATATCCTTAGACCCATTCTTGCCTCTCATGTCATTTTGGTTTGTTTGACACTTTTTGACTTAGTCCAACCGTCCTCACCCATCTACGACTATTCTGGCTGAGTACAAGTTTGACCTTACCTTCCTAGCCCATTTCAACTTTTTTCTTCTCATTTCGGTCTTCTCAGCCTATGTTTTCCTACTTGGCTTCTTCTAACTAGATCCATTTGTGTTGGTCTGGTTTGACCTATTTTGGCCTGCTTGACATGTTCTTGTATGTTTTGAATTGCCACGACCTACTCAACTCATTATGATATACTTAGATCTGTTCTCTCCTCCCATGTCATTTAGCTTATTTAATACATTTTAGCCTACTCCAACCCTCCTCATCCATCTATGATCGTTGTGGATGAGTGCAACCCATCCCATCAACTTTGACATTAACTCTCTAGAACATTTCATCATGTTGCTTCTCATTTTGATTATCTCAACCTATGTTTTCCTGCTCATCTTATCCTAGCCAAGTCCATCTATGATGGCTTGGTTTGACCTGTTTTGGCTTGCTCAGCCTCTTCTTGTATTTTTCAACCTATTACAACCTACCCAAATCATTCTTATATCCTTAGACCCCTTCTTGCCTCTCATGTCATTTTATTTTGTTCAAAATATTTTGGCCTACTCCAATCCTCCTCGCCCATCCAAGACCATTCTGGTTGAGTGCAACCCATTACATCGACTTTAACCTTGCCTTCCTATGCCATTTTATCTTGTTGCTTTTCATTTTGTTAATCTTAGCCTATGTTTGCCTACTCTACTTGTCCTGGATGAATCCATTTATGTTGTCTTGGTTTGACCTATTTCGGCCCGCTTAACCTGTTCTTGTATATTTCAGCCTATCATGGCCTATCCAAATCATTTTTATATCTTTAAATCCCTTCTTGCCTCTCATATCATTTTGGTTTTTCTAACATATTTTGGCTTGGTTTGACCTATTATATCCTGCTTGACCTGTTACTGTATGTTTCAACCTATCATAGCCTACCCAACTCATTTTGATATTCATAGACCCGCCCTTGCCTATCATGTCATTTTAGCTTGTTCAACATATTTCAACCTACTTGAACCCTTCTTTCTCATTCATGATCATTTTGGTCAAGCCCAACCTGTCCCATCAACTTTGACCTTACCTTCCTAGCCCATTTCATCTCGTTGCTTCTCATTCTGATCATCTTGGCCTATGTTTACCTGCTCGGCTTGTCCTGGTTGAATCCATTTGTGCTAGCTTGGTTTGACATATTTTAGCTTGCTCTACCCATTCTTGTATGTTTTGACCTATCACGACCTATCCAACTCATTTTGAATGCAACCCATCCCATCGACTAGGACCTTTCCTTCCTAGCCCATTTCAACTTGTTGCTTCTCATTTTTGTCTTCTCAACCTATGTTTACATGCTCAACTTGTCATAACTACATCCATTTGTGCCAGCCTAGTTTGACCTATTCTGATCTACTTAGCCTATTCCTATGTGTTTCGGCTTGCCATGACCTAACTTTTGAAGCCAAAATTGAATCAAAATTTGAGACCCCCAATTTTAATTTTTTTGACTTCAATAAATTTAATAAATATTGCTGATCTCTTTTACTTTTTTCTTTGAGAAGTTGATTCTTAAATGGTTTTAGAATATCATCTAAATTAAATTCAAAGTCAAAACCTTAGTATTTAATAATATTGCCTTTGTGACCATTAATATTATTCAAAAATCAATCATCCAATAACGATATTTATTCAACGATGGTCTTAACTATTAATGTCCCTGATATTTTTGAAAAAGAGTTTATAATCTCAAATCAAATAACAAGTCCACTTAAAAATGCCTTATTCCTTATTATAACATTAATCAAACGGTTCCAACCTAAATAAAATGAGCAAAACCCTAAGTACATGAGCCAAAGTTTCAATATTTTAACAATGGGTAAATAAGGGTATGCACCCCCTTTATGCTTAAAGATCGAGCAAGTCCAAAGATCTAGACAATAGTCTTTTATCCTCCAAAATCGGACGTACGCGCTCACATAATCAACCCTAAGGATAAATGCTAAAGGGAAAGACCATAGTCCAAATACACAACCTAAGGTCTTGATTATAAGTTTAATAAAATTAAATATTAAGGGTACGTACCCCTTTTGAGTAAGTGTCAAGCACCTTGGGTAGATCTAAAGGTAGTGCTCAGATCCTCCTTAATCGGATGGACACGCTTTCATGAGCTAATCAAAGGTTAAATCAACCAAGTCAAATAATGCACCATGACAAAAAAGGTCATATCCTAAAGATTCAAACATATGTTTTAAATGAAGTTAAGGGCATGCACCCCCCTTTGATTAAAAAGATATGAAAATTAAATATATCCAAGGGCAACACTCCAATATGATGAGATCGAACGATCACACTTGATCCAAGTATAAAGTGCTAAGATTTGAAATTATTAAATACTTTGAGATTAATCAAATTGCTAAATGCGATCAACGAAGGTCTTAATACATCCCTAAACATTACCCTTTAATTAATCATGGATTTAAATATTAAAGAGCACATGTACCTTATCTTATGTTTAGTTTTATAGGTTATGAAAAATCAACGGTCGCGTTTCATCATGATTTGATCTAATAGATGCACGATACTCGAGGAAGTTAAAATTGGTCATCCACCCATATTTACTAAGATCTAAAGAAATCAATGGTAGTGCATGATTATGATGAAATATAATAGCCGCACTTCCTTCATAATAATCTAAAGCTTAGGAATTGGATGGGTCAAAATAGATCAACAGTTGCATTGGTCCCAATCCAATCCAACGATAACACATGTTCCAAAGTTGATCTTATAGCAATGTTTCCACAAAATTTTAGATGTTGATAAGTCAAAGGTAGATTAATTAAAGTGCACATCACTGATTAATCCAATGACTATGTTTTATTTCACTTGGATCTAATGGTGGTGTTATTTCTAGATCAATTAAAAGAAAAAAACATCGATAGTAGCACTTTAATCTAATAAATATGATGGTCACATTTTAATAAATATATACTAAGGAATATAAAGCATGCATCAATAGTCACATTCATTCCTACTAAATATCTGACGGTGGTGCTTTATCAAAGTATTCAAACATTGACAAGTTAAATCTTAGTGATAGAAATTGCACAATCTCATCAGATCTGATGGCTGAACTCGATTTTGTCAAATCTAATGGTGGTGCTTTACTGAAAATAGTCAAAAAATAACAAAGTGATCATTTATAGAGCTATAGTTGAAGTATATCTTATGGTTGCGCTTATCTCTTTCAAGATATAATGGTTGCACATAATCTAGACTATCGAAAGGGAAATAAAGTGGTATAAGAAGCACGCATATCTACCCGATTTGACAATGGCGATGGACCTTACCTAGATCTTAATGTTGTACATAACCAAGATATCTGAAGGTTAAGGTATATTCTTGTTCACAATAAAGAAATAAATTAAGGTAATAAAGTTAAAATCCTACCCTAATCAAGATTAACTGAGGGTCTAATACATTTTTAATAACCCACATTTACTTGGTTAACCTTGGCACATACCTACAAGATCGAACGAGCACGCACACACGCACTCTTGATATAATAGTGGATGTTTTATAAGAGGAGTATAAAGGACTATGTCTATCAGTATTCATGTCAACATTAATAAATCTGGATCTTAGTGATTAATTAATTGGTAAAATTATACATCTGGGCCTAAGCATTGTAATCAGTCTATTAAACATAAATTTCCACTTGATGTATATGGCTAATCTTAGTGTACATATACTATGTCATGCAACTAATAATCATATAGGATCATAAAGATCAATTATAATGAATTAAAACCAATGAAGCCTAACGATCTGACTACCGATCCTAAGAATGATAACCATTGTTTAATGGTATAGCTCTTTTCGAAGGTGGCAGAGCATTTTACGAGAAAATTCCCATGAAAAGGCCATTGCTACTACGTTCATAGCACCACATCAGCTAAAAGAGCAGCCCAATAGCCAATAGAAACACTATGAATAATTGCAAGTGTGCAAACCAATGCCCTCATGGATGTACAAGTCGAGGAAGATCACCTACCCCGATCGTCCAATTTTGAAAAAAATCACCTTGGTAGATATCCATTGGCCGAACTCAAAAGTTAGTTGATGTCATCATACTAATGATACACTATATGAGACTAGTGAAGCCATCCCACGCTCAACTTCTTAAAACTCCATTATCAAACACCATCAACACCCTAGTTATCATAGAGCAAAGAAATGGTTCAAAAGAGTAGAGAGTTTCAAAAAGTACATATCATGGTGAAAAAAATAAAGTTTAGGGAACATAATGGCCACCTGGGGAGACACCTTCATACCAAAGGATACTCAAGAAGCAATTAAATTCATTACTGACTAGTCCCCATACATAGAGCTCCCTGGAGGAGTAATGTTTGTAACCAAGATGTATGATTTTACAAAAAAGTCTAGGAAAAGTAAAAATATGATGCCTAATCAATAATACAAAATTGAGAATACATGCATTTGAAGCTTCGAGGCCACAATGAAAAATGACGAACGCTCTTCTTGGTTACTGGTATATTTGTTCCACAAAGTAAAAAAATCACAGAACTAGAGATTCCCCAGGAGAAATTGATGGACCAACAATGTAGGAAGATTAATATACCCCAGATTGTATTATTGTGCAAATATGTTGGCGTGGTTGGCAGTGGTGTATGATGAAAATATGAAAACTTTTAGAGATAATCAAAGATATCTAATTTTTAGCGTAGTAGCCAAGCACATCAAAGAAGTATTTCAACTAGAACCCTCAGACACTTGGTTGGTTTACCAAGTAATTGAAAGGTAATCTCATAAATTAACTAATTTAAGTTCTTTCAGAATGATTTTTGAAGAACATGAAGAAGTTAAATTTAAATTACCCATTAGAAAAATCACATTCAAACCCTGGGTTAGGGATTTTTGTGGTATGGTTAATATTATTTTGGGTGTACGGTAACTCGATGTAGTAGGGAGGGATACACTGTACTTAGTAACACAAAGTAACAGAATAATAAATCCCCCCATCTATGCTTGGGAAGAGGAATTGAGTAGAAAAATGCATAACCAGTTGTTAGAATTAAAAAAGGTAATTTTAGAACAGAGGAAGGAGATGCCCTATTTTTCCCACTATTCCATTCTCATGCACCTGTTAGCTGGACAATTGAAGAATGAAAGTCAACATAGAATAGGAGCCAACAATAGTCCATATGTACAAAATAGATTTTGGAGAATACACGAGGGATGCACCCACTTTGGTTGGTTCTGTGACAACTTCATGGTAGAAATTCACTAGATTCTGACGGGCTACATGCTTGAGAGATTGGGGCTAGGAATAAAAGCTTTCCTCAAGGAAAAAAGAATAGGATATTATTTCTTCTCAAAAGGATTCACCTATATGCAGCTTTATGGGGCCAAAATTACCCCCAAAATGTTACCAATGTACTGCCCTTTCTCCTTGGCATCCTTAGAACTGGTAAGACAAGTTGCAGAAGAAGCTAAAATGAGATAGGTAAATAAACATGGTCGAGTCCCTTGGCTAAATATTCCATGCAAATTCAGATATTATATTTTTTCAGGATATACAGCCTTGTTTAAGGGTATGTATGATTTGGAAAACATGGACTTCAAATAAATAACATGGAGACCATACAATCCTCATAATACATACAGATAAATGATGAACCGTAAATATGCCTGGGTCAAACATAGAAAGGACCAATATGAGGAAGCATTGTTAGATGCCATAGAGAAAGGGGAAGATTTATAGAAAGTTTGGAATGATTTTCCTTTTGAGAATAGGGGAAATTCACAAATTCATGAACCATATGAATACCCCATGAAGCTCAATTCAATAAGGAGAATTACTGTAGATGCAATAGCCCCAATTTTCCCCACTCCCACTTAGGCCATCAAAGAAGATGCACTATTAGAAATTATAGAAGAACAGGGTCTTGATCAAATGGAAGTTATAGTGGGTGCTACTGATATAGTAGAACACTAGATACAAGGTCTAGAAAAGTCCCAACCTTATATAGAGGTGGTACCCAGTACTTCACAACTAACTCACAAAGGGCCTAATGTAGAAAAAAAGAAGGAAATAGTAACAGTGTCATACCAAGAGCTTGTTGTTGTAGAAAAACAAGTTGGAGCTCCTATTTTTGATCAATTACTATCTATTACAAGTGTGAAAAAAGTAGCCCCCAAGGTTGTCCCTACCTCACTAAAAATTAATGACAAAGAAATACCAATCCCATCTACAACACAAATGAAAATCAATGTTTTTGGAGAAATCCTAAGAGATCATAGGGTAGAAAAGCAAGAGGTTGTGGCTACCTCTCAAAAAAAGAATCCTAGACTAGATTTGACCTTGAATAAAGTCACTTTAAAAAGGGTTGAAGAAGAAACAATTTTTAGGTTAGCCAATGAAAAGGAGTTGTAGATGATAGCCAAAAGAAATAGTTTGGAAGAAGATTCTACCATAGAAATAGAATAAAATAGGTTTAGGTCATCTATGGAAGAAGTATCCATACTCGGTCCACAGGAACCAGTAATGCTCATAGTGGATGATCGAACAGGACAAATTTCAATGAAAGGAAAGGAGGCTGACGTGGTGAGGATGAACAAAGCCATGAATTTACAAACTTTAGACGATCAACAAGAGACAAATGATGAGTTGAGGAGTCAATTGGAGGCTAGTGATAAAGAAAATGCAAAAATGCAAGCCTTGATTGATAGTTTGAAACAAGAGTTGGCACATAAAACCACCCCATCAATACAACCTCTTATGGTGGTGAAGATAACCAACTATGTAGACTATTTGTCTGCAATAAAAAAGGAAATATCATTTAAAATTCAAGATAGGATCGAGAGTATCACTGATATTTTCAGACATATTGGGGTGATCTAGGTTACCGCTCAAGAGATTGAAAGCTTGATATATAAAAAATAAGAAGACCTAGAGGCCATTCACCCTACTCTCAACTTAATGGTAGAATATTTTGAGGAGATGCAGAGCAAAGAAGAAACATTGAACGATGGTACCAAGGTCAAAAATAATATTGAATTCATGAAAGCAACCATGTTCGAGGTAAACAAAGAAATATGATGTAATGATGCTATAGAGATGTTCACTCTGTTGAATGACAAAAGAAAATATGGCAGATATTGGGATATTATTGAAAGAGTTATTAGAAACTACCAGTATACAAGATATCCTTAAAAATAAAATAGAAGAGTTTGATTGTGAACCGGATGACGAACAAGAAATGGCCAAATAGGCCACTTTTTTGGTAAGTATTGTGGACTCGCTCATCACCCAGTATGAAAAGAGTAAGGGTTATATCAACATGCAAAAAAATAGGATCCTCTAGGAAATGAATATGTTGAGATTTTCTATGACTTTTAACATTGATGCCTAGAATATGATTGGGAAACAAATCAGATGGCTATAGCAGGGCAATAAAGGTAAAGAAATTAAAGTATGAAGTTTACAGCTAGAAATGAGCTCACCTCCAAGAGACAATGAAAATTACTCAAGGGGGAGAAATGTCAAAAGCAGAAATCCAATCAGAGAGCCAAGGAGAAGCAGAAGGAGGAACAAAATAAGTAGACCCTCCAGGCACAAAGATTATCGGTTGAACAAGTTAATATTTAAAGGAATCCTAGCAGAGTATGAAGTGTAGATAAAAAGGGGTAATGGAAGATAGTTGTACAATTTTGAAAGATCAAACTAAAAAGTGATAAGTGTAAGGCCCAGATAAGGCCAAAAATAACAAATTCAAGAATTCAAAGCTATAAATACACCAACTATGGTCAAAATCTGCATCAAGCATTTAGAGATAGCATTTTTTCTAAGAGGTATACTTGAGTGCCCTATAAATTGTGTTGTTGTATCCTTTGTGTCTATTTTTCTTAGTCATCCTTCATTCTTCCCTTTGCTGTGTAGGTTTTGGTAGAATTGCACCTAAGAAGCTGAGGATATTCCCAGTCTTTTTGAGCCTAAAACTCAGAGATTTTTCCTATTACTAAAGTGGTGTAGGCAAATTTTATGAAGTCTTGTTACATTATTTTAACAAATACTTCTCATTGTATTAAGATATTTTTAACAGATTTTAATGACATTTTTCCCACTCTGCATGTAATTGATTTGTAAAAATTAATACAATTTTGGAGGTTAGTTCTACCATTTTTTTCTATAGTTTTGTGTATTTTCTCATAGTAGATTACATTATTTGAATGTGTTATTATCATTTATCTCATTGGTTAACTTTTAGATTCACTACAATATTCGACTGAGTCTAATGGCACCAATTTCTTATTTCCTCATTCTTTCTATTCAATTTTAAAAACATTATTAAATTGCTTACCAATCAATTACCTACCACTATTACCTACCCCTCCATTATCTAACACATCAGTGACTCCTCTTACTCCTACCTCATCCTCTTCATCACCCACATCTCGTCCATCATCAACATTACCTTCTCCCTCATACCTTCAACAACATTCACTGCCATATACTTTCTCCACTTATTTAGGTTTACAACCTCTTGCATCTATCACCACTACACCAAACATCCCCATATTGATTCCTCCAATCACCCCCCTACTCAACCACAAATATTTGTATATTTCCCTTGCATTTATTTATGTCCATCTAGCTCTGTACATTCCTCACTCCCCCAAGTTAATCATCCTATCCTGGACACTCCATTTAAGTGTCATTCATGGGAAAAAAATAGCCCAATGAATCTAGGCATCGTCTACATAAGGCATAATAATTGTTTTTGTCTTTGATTTGTTATTTTAGGTATAAGTAGCATATAACTAAAATATAGAGTGCTTAAACTTGTAAAATCTAAATTTTTTTGTAGACACCTAAAACATGTCATGTTTAGAAGACTACTCATATGGGCACATTTTAAGGCCATATGACTGATCTTGGACCTTTCCAAGAGTCAAAAGTGGTCATAACCACTCACTAGAGGTAGTTTTGGTCCATTTAGGTATGGGTGCTATCAATCAGAGTGACAACCAACAATGGCCATTGAAGCTGAGAGTGGCCACACCTAGTCGCTACTCTGGACAATGACTAGCACCAAAATATAGTCTGGTCATTAATATGGGTCCATATCATGTAGTCTATCTACACTTGCATTGCTTGTAGGTATTTTTTGGTGTGGAGCTCCCAGATCTCCTCTTGACTACCCCTTCAATACAAATTTGTGACTGATCCTTCCCATTGGGACAATCAGTTGCATGTAGATTTGAATCTTGGCTTCTCTAGGAAGCCAAGATCTAGATCTAGATCTAAATATAGTACGTCTACATATGGACTCTTCCAAGTAAAGCAAATGATCCATGAATATCAATTTTTTTTGTAGTGAAGCTCTAGAATATTGGAGAGAGATCTCATACCCCATTGAGGAGTAGCAAAGCTCTACCTAATTTAGTGATAATTTCTAGCCATACAACCATTCAGATTGAATTTTCTTCATCACCAATCAGTGTACAGACATAGAGATTATACTTAGACATAAATTTTGATGAGAAATCTAGTGCCACAACCCTTGATCCATGAGGAGAAAGGTTTTATTTCATGACCACTGTCCTAGACAGTGGCCTGTAGGCATAGCCTAGGGTGTTAAACATTATTTTCCAAGGTTTTTCTTAGATATGTTATTGCTTTTTGCCTAGTTAATTAGTTTTAGCATCGATTTGGTTTATTTAATGTATTTTCACTACTATTCTTGAGTTATCCATGTATTTATCATTCATTTTTGCTATATTTTGATATTATTATGCTTACATATCATGCTTCATAGATTTGCTAATAAATCCTCTTCACAAGAGGCATGTTGTGCTACTGATCTCCTATTATTATTTCATGTATACAAGATACAAGTTACAAGACCAAAACAAAGTGCTTAAACAATAGACCCCTCCAGACAAGAAGGAGAAGAAGACATCTATAAGCCCTTATACAAGTTCGTGTGTGAGATCGGGAGGCCTATAGAGTGTACCATCCCCTTGCAAGGTAAACCATTACTTTTGCTTGTATTTCATTGTATCAAAAGGATATACCTAAGAGGGACTAATATGTAGCCAGAATCCACATGAATAAATAAAATATATTTCTTTTGCATTTGTCACTTCCATGTTATTTATGCATTCATGGTCTTTTAAATTGATATGATAATGCAAGTAGACTAAATGGGGCATAACTTCCCAAGGTTGTATAGATGGCGATCATAGTGGGACTCCCACCTGGTTTTCTATTTTTTACTATTTTGTTGATGTTTTCATGTGTTTTTTGTGTGTAGGTCTAGCCGCTCTAGTTGACAACGGTCAACAGAGCGTGACCGCTTTTGAAGTCAATGGCTAGAATAAGCCACTCTAGTCGATAGCAACCAATGGAAAAAGTGCCATAGAGGTTAGCCTGTGCTTCATAAAATGTGAATTTTAGGTTGGGGCACTCTCTAATTTTTTATATTTCTCTATTTGCAATTTATTTTTAAAAAATAGCAAGTAAAACAACATTTTAATTATCTAAAATGATAAAAATAAAATGCATTGAAGCTTTCTAGTTTTCTTAGCTTTCTTCTAGTTGCTTCTAGGAATAGTGGACCTATGTTTTCAAGGTCTGCCCTAGTCTCCAATGGTCTAGGTTTTTGTTTGTTAAGATTTCTTGCATGGGGCCCAGCTAGTGGCTATTATCTCATGAAGTAGTGAAATGCATTCTGTGAAGGTCATTGAAATATTTAGACATGCACTTTTATTAATAAAAATGTTCTTTTTAGGTATTTTAGGAAAGAGCATGAGTGCTTCTTGATGTCATTGCAAAAAATTAAAAAGAACCCCACACATCACATCTTATTTTTAACATCAATAATGTTGGGCTCTCACATCCAACCCATTGATCGAGACCAACAGTGGATGTCATTACCACTTGGTTGACTCACTTGAAAGAGTATCATTGAGACCCATCCATGGCCAAGGTTGACCCAAGAACTATCCTATCCATGTAAAATAGCACACACCCCTCTTCAAAAGTGTGTCTATACACGATGTGTTGGGTGAGGGTTGGTAGTACCTATGCTACCTCATTGAGTATGGACTTCACTACCATATTCAACTTGTACGAGTATATAGGTGAAACCCCTTTAAAAATATAAGTATATCATCAATGCAATATAAAACATGATGAGAGTTAGATTATAGATATCAAAAAACTTGAAAACACACCAAATCGATCTAGGAACACCAAGAAAAATTAAAAGAGATAAACACTTGTTTGCCTTGTTTGTGTGTTTTGAAATATACTTAAGAAGATAATTCACAAGTGTTATGGTCTACACATGAAGTAACCACCCTCGATCCAACATTGAGGTGGAAACTAACACTCTATACACTCACAGTCACAATAACATTGAGCCACCCACCCTAAGTATCATTGGATGAATTTTAGCAAGTCTTAGGGATGATAACTCAACACTTGGAGGTACTCTTTAATAAACCCTAGTGAGAGAGCCATATCATGGTTCCTCTTATGGTAGATATGAGGGGGCATCAAGGCCTCAATCATCACACAAACATGAGGAGACCTCAATGCCTCCCTCATCACATAAACATGAGGATGCCTCAAGATCTCCCTCATCACACATACATGAAGAGACCTCAAGGCCTCCTCATCACATAGACATGAGAAGACCTCAAGGCCTTTATCATAACATAGATATGAGGGGGATTCAAGGACTAAATATTTATGTAGACATGAGAAGGCCTCAAGGCATCAATCATCTCATAGACATGAGGGGGCATCAAGTCCCCAATATTCACACAGGCATGAGGAGGCTTCAAGGCCTTAATCCTCACATAGACATGGAGGGGCTAAAAGGCCCCAATATCCATAGGATACACTTAGGTCAGATCATCCCACTGAGGGGTAGAACACAAGGGCTACACCTAGTCATAGATCCAAAGCACCTCCTAGCCTTCTGAAGTATGGGAGGATACCCTTAGATCATAATCTTATTGGTGCTAATGGGACTCCATGGGAGCAATCATGGAAGACTAGATAGCTTAATGAGTTGGATCGAGTTATCTCAATACCAACTCAAAGAAGCATTGATACCACACATTATATTTCAAGAAGTTTACATAGCATAACCACAAGGTATACCAATGAGCCAAGGGAAGATTAAAAATATTCTTGCAACATGTGCACTACCTCCGACCATGGGGGTGCACAACATAGATCATAGTACACATAACAATTCACCCTGATAGACAAAAGCAAGAACATAGTAGGAACCTCTCCAAGAGGTCTATCCATTAGAACTCCTCACACAAAGTTAGAGAGACATAAACCTTCACTGGTAGGTCATTCTGACTATGTACATAGGTTAGAAGAAGTTTTGTGCATTGAGTGAGAGTATTTGGAAAATCTCAAGCAAGAAGAACAAAGGAAAAGGTATTTGCACCTACATGATAAATGATTGAGAGAGGAAAGGGTTAAGCATGAAGAGCAAACCAATAGGCTATCTCAGGTTAACTTACACATAGGTGGTGAGCAATACCAACATGATAAACATGCTAGTTGTCAACATGAGGGACACACTAGACAAAGAGATGAGCGCACTCACCATACCACAACATCAACAATTCCTAGATATAGAATAGATATAACTTAATAAATAATAGGTAAGGATAGAAAATTAGGAGTAGACATATCTTGAACCTCCATCCATGGTTATGGGGATGAATACAAATTTCCAAATCGGGTAAATACAAGATTACCTCCCCTACCACCATGAGTAAACCTTTAACAATAGGAGATTATTTCTTTGAAGGTGTACAAAATACTTGCTGGGAGAGTCAAATATCTTGAGAAATATGATGCGATTGAGTAGAAGCCAATCCTAAGTAAAATACACAACCAACCATTGTGCCCTTTAGTATCGAGTTTTGCATATCCTAGGCACTTTGAGATGCCTAGGTTAGACAAATTGAAAGGATAGGAAGATGCACAAGAAAATATCATAAATTTTATGAACACGTGCTTCCAAATTGAACATAATGATGCTCTAATACTAAGAAAGTTTATCATGACATTATTAGGTATAGCAACTGAATGGTTCAACCAATTATCTAAGCACAACATCATCACATTTGAGCAACTGGTAAATGCATTTCTTGAACACTTTTTATTTAACATCAAGAATAAGGTAAACTTGTTCGATCTATCCAAATTAAATAAATACAATGATGAGCCAATTATGGGCTATGGGAACAGATGGAGGAAGATAATGGTGAAATTACCATTTGTTGTCGCCATTGTAGAGATCACCTAGATGTTTACCAAGAGTTGTGTGAAGCACATATCATTGCTACTGCAATTACAATAGTATGAAACATTCAAGGAAGACTTGGCTCAAGGCAAGCTAATAGAATATATCAAGGTTGATGAAGGCTGCAAAACAAAAAGGATTGGAACAATAACAACAGCAACAAGAATCAACAAAAGTAGGCCAAGCCTGCTCAAGTCAACCAGGTTGTTTTAAGCACACAAAAGGGAGGCAATAGCCAACAACCACATAACTATCAAGCTCAGACTCCACTGGCCAATTACAACACAAATAACAACCAAGGTTGAAATAAGGAACGTAGACCGCCTCACTATTTCATGCCTTTATCGAAATCGATGCAATCAACATTCAACCAACTAAGTATGGAATAAAGGATCAGATTTCCTAAGGTACAACTTCAAAATCCTAATCTTCCCAAGCCCAAGGTATAAGATAAGATCAATATTACCCATATCATAGAATACAAAGGTACGACATCAAAATATGTATTAGATTCAAGAATGTTGTGCAAAACATGATTAAGAAGGGTGAGATAAAAGTTGAAAACTCATTAGAATATGATAATAGAGACATGAACATACTCAAAAACTCATTACCTAATCATGAGGCCTCCAAAGATCAGGGCACTAGAGTGAAGCAAGTATGAGTTAAACCACCCACTCAAGGGTGCATTAGAATGGTTGAGATAGTCAACATGGAAATAAGAAGTCAGTAATATAACCAACCAAAGCCTCCAGTATCTCCTATCCATATCCCAACTGCACCCCAATAGAGGCAGGTGTAAAATAATACTCCAAGTCCACCAACATGACCTGTGATAATTGTTCAAAGTAGACTAGAGTAAAATATTCAAATGACACTAGCCAGGTTATCAATCTATGAGCTCATTCAACAGTCCCCAAGGCATAGGAATACTTTAATAGAAATCCTAATATCGATTGATCTTCGGTCCTAAAAACCTAATGTGTTTACAAACTTCATGGGGTAGGTCCAACAGTGTCAAGAGCCTATGATTCATTTCTATGATCATGAAATCAAGGTAGTGCATACTACTATATCAAACCTACCTTTGCATATCATCACATCAATCAATGATATACCCTTCAAGTAGGTTCTAATCAAAATAGGCTAATTGATTAAAATTATCCCAACAAAGGCAATAGGGCACCTAAAAATCCCTAGGTCCAATATTGTACCAACCTCCTATACATTGAGAGCTTTCAATGATGCATTGTGCTCCATAGTGGGTATAATTGTGCTACCTATAAAGGTAGGGCATAAGACAATCTCTATGATTTGTCACATATTGGAGGGGGCAATGCAATACAACATCTTCCTAGGGCATCCCTAGATAAGGGATATGCAATGCGTTCCCTCAATATTGCACCAATGCATAAAATATGTGTACAAGGGACAAGCGCATGTGGTTCCATTGAATGAAGAGCCATTTAAATATGTGCATTAGGTCGACCTACCAGGGGAATTTGTCCTTCCATAAATACACTTGTACATAAGGCCTTAATTCCCCATCGTATAGCTAGAGAGTAAGTCTAAATTAGTGTGATGTAATCCATCCACATCGACACTACCTCCTACATCTAAAACTACTGGTACTTTTGAGAAACCCTCAATGTCCAAGGCAAATAACTCTCATAAGCTAAAAGCACCCCTAGTAAAGGAAGGGCCTAAAGAGCTTCCAACTATAGTAGCTACAAAAATTTAAAATTCCATGGAGGTGGAAGATTCTCAGGACATAGCCAAAGAGGTACCTCAACCTACCTTTCCTACTTTATCAACAATATCATCTGCACCGTAGGTGACAGTTCACTTAGCTAAAATAAGGTTAGAAGAATATCTTGTGTAGAACATGACTTTCACGCCTATTATTGAGTTTGCACAAGACATGGAATGACCAAGAGTCCCAAATTTGCCAATAGGGATAGTGGTTCCATTAGGGATTCTCCTTAATCAAACTAACTTCATCTACGCTAGTTTAGACTATGTCCATAATGATTTTGATATTGAAGAGGATGAGGATGAACCATTCACCATGAATATTTATTACTTATCAAATCCTAAGTTTGCTCCAAGGTACTTTGAATTATGTCATTGGCATGACTATGGCTTAGGTTTGTATGAGTAAGGGTGTTGAATTCCATTCTAGCCATAATATCAGCTGCCTACTGATAGATTTGGTCTAGGATACCACATCCAGATCCATGATGATTCATTGGCAGTAGCCCTAGATAGGTTGAGCTTGGGATGTGAGGAAGAAATTGACTATAATTCCTATCAACCTCCTAGTAGAAACTACTTGGGTGATGGATGGGTGCTTATGGTAAATATCAAACCACTCGATGAGTATCACTTTGATTTCTCTCTCAAAGCAAGCCCATCAAGAATCATCCAATGGGAGGATGAACCAAGTCATGGTTATGAATGAGAAGAAAATAAGTATGTCTCAAGTGAGGATGAATATGAAATTGACTTGGCTTATCATGGGACTTGGTATCTACAAAACCTCACTTAGTATGGTAATGCAGAGAGTGGATATATTTTGGATGAGTGGCTATGAGTTAGAGGACTCAACTAAGATGGCCTACCTTGGGCTTAGACATGCACACCACATTGTAGGGCCATAAATAAATGCTAATGGATTATTCATAGATGATAGGAACTATAAAAATGAGACTAAAATGGCCTATCTTAGGCATCAATTTGCAAGTCACCACCCAATTCTAGTGGGTAGGAATGAGGGTTTTTCATAGATGACATGACTATGAGGACAAGATAGAGATGGCTTATCTTGGGCCTCATCACTTATGTCAAGTTAATTTGCTTGTTGAAAGAGAGGTGATACTCCACACAATATATATTGGCCCTCACTTTAGAGGAAGATGGCTCACTTTTTATAAAATATATCGCATGGATTTTCTTGATCCACCTACATTTAGAGAGTTACTATAATCCTACCAATCGCATCATATCATCTATCTATAGATTGGATCCTGAGATCCCCATACCCCCAGAACCTCATCTGGGGGATGGAAGGTAAATCATTAATGTAGAGTTTCACACACGTGGTCTTGGAGATTTCATCCCAATCATCAACATGATCTCCATTGATTTGACCACTCCACTCCATAACCCAATAGATATTGCAAAACCATTATGTCTTAACTTAGATTCTATTGAATGAGATCATGCTATTTCACCCCTAGATCCTGAATATTTCTTCCCTAATTAAGATATGCTACAACTATTCCATTTTGCACCAAGCTACACACATGATGTCTATCATGTTGGTCTTGACCCTAATTGAGTTTGACTTTTAAACCTAGTAGAGAACATCCACTTAATCCCCACTCCTCACCAGCTTGAGGAGGGGTCACATATGGAAATAGAGGAGACTTTTGAAGTGGACATCAGTGATGATCCATCTAATCCAAAGAAAGTCAAGTTTAGATAAAGCTTATCTCCAGAAGAATAGGCCATCATTATTCCTCTATCGAAAGAGAGACCAAATCTCTTTGCTTAGACCTAAAAAGATATGCCAGGGCTAGATCTAAATTTTGTTGTCCATAACCTTTCACTAGATCCCATAAAGAAGTTGGTCAAAGAAAATATCAAAAATATGCATTCAACAATCACTTTGATGGTAAATAATGAGTTGCAAAAACTATTGGATGTAGTCTTTATTTTCCCCATCGACTATCTAGAATGGGTATCAAACAATGGTACCTGTAGGAAAACCTGATAGAAGAATATGCATTTGCATGGATTTTAGAGATCTCAATAAGGCAATACCAAAGGATTGATTCCTATTACACAACATATATGCTCTTGTAGATGCAACTGCAGGTCATGAGATGCTCTCCCTAATAGATGGTTTTTTTGGTTATAATCAAATTCAAATTAAACCTGAAGACCAATATAAAACCATGTTCACCACTCCATGGGGGATATTTTCCTACAAAGTAATACCATTTGGTCTTAAAAATTCTAGTGCCACATATTAGCAGGCTATGACATATATTTTCCATGACTACATGCACAAGATATTAGAAGATTACATCGATGACTTACTAGCCAAGTCATACTGTGTGAAGAGGATGTCGAGATCCTCAAAAAGGTCTTCGATTGCCTGATTGAGCACAATGTTAGGTTGAATCCCGATAAATGCATCTTTGGTGTAACTTTTGGAAAACTTTTAGGATTCATAATTTCCAAATGAGGCATCAAAGTAGACCCAGCAAAGGTAAATGCTATCCTAGAAATGGTCCTGCCTACTAACATCAAAGAGATGAGAAGCTTACAAGGCAAAGTAGCATCCATAAAGTGATTCATCACATAACTCTCAGACAAGTTTTGACCCATGAATTGACTACTACACAAGGGGGTCCCATTCCATTGGTATGAAGAATATCAGTAAGCCTTTGCTAAAATCAAGAAGTACCTAGCAATGCCACCAGTATTAGCTCCACCAAGGCTATACGTGCCATTCCTACTATATATATTCGCTATCGATTTTGCTTTGGACACCATGTTGGCTCAAATGAATCTGTAATATAAATAACAATTGATATATTACATCAATAGCACCTTGGTAATATATGAGATAGGATACACATATATAGAAAATATGTGCATAGAAGTGGTCTTTGCAACAAAGAAATTACACCACTACATGCTAAGACATACGATGTATGTAATATCCAAGCAAAATCCTTTGTAGTATATAATGAGCAAGACATATCATAATACACGTATTGCAAAGGGGATCATGCTATTGATAGAATTCAACTTGGAATTCATAAGCCAAAAGTACATCAAGGGAAAAGTCATAGCTAATCAACTAGAGGAGTTACCTCTTCAAAATAGTAGACCCCTCACCATAGAACTTCTTGATTATATAGTCTTCATATTATCGAAAGTACCAAAACTAGAAGAACTAGAGAAAAAAGCTAACATGACTCTGTTCTTCTATGGTTTGAATTGTGAGAAAGGAGGTGGTGCAAGGATTGTGTTTTTCATGCCAAAAGGTGCTCCAATGCCCTTGTCATTTAAGCTAGACTTCCCTTGCACTAATAACAACATCAAATACAAGGCCCTAATCTTGGGTCTCCAAATGGCCATCGCCATGAAGATAAAAAGGCTACATATCTTCTATGACCCCATTCTCATAGTCAACCAAGTCAAAGTACTATTTCAATGCTAGGATCCAATCCTAAAATCTTGTAAGGAGCTTGTTGACACCTATCTCACCCAACTAGAATGGTATGACATCGAGGTAATTCCTCACACGTCAACCATATTTGTAGGCACTATGGCATATTTGGGATCCTTGATCCCTTAGAATATGTATCGCTCCAAATTTTTCGCATCCTTACCTTCAGGCTATAGGATCCGTGCCCGGAAGGAGGATGGGAAAAGGATGGGACAATACCTCGGACTGAGAGGCCCTTTGACGGTCCCGCCTCTCGGGGGAGGGGTATTAAGGTGATTTTTTGATGGATGGTGGGGTTCACCGGGAAACGTTTAGTGGCAGTTTCCACGCCTAGGTTGGGAATGAGTTTAATGTGTTCAATTTTAGCTTTAAACATCCAAGTCCTAGGTTTGGCCAAATGAATCTAAGTTGTTCTATTATGAAAATGCAAATTAAATGAATACAAGAAACAAATTTGAACAAAAAATAGAGAGAATAAGCTATATTAAAGAGCCATACCTGATTCGAATGTCTGATGGAGGTTTTGATTTTTGAAGTAGTCAAGATCGTCTAGAATTTGATAGAATCATCTCCAATCTGACAGGATCATCTGAGATCTGACAAATTCGTTAGACGAATTCGTTAGAGACCTGCAATCAGAGAAATAGAGACAAACTACAGAAAATGCAGCTATGCCAACAGAGGGCAATGATGTAGAATGATATCAATAATATTAAACTAATAATTATAGACAAAAATATGAGTGCGTTACAATGATTTAATGACTAATCATGATTTTATGATGCATACAAGCTACATGGGTGAACTCCAAGATGCGAGAATAATAAGGAATAACCATAAGATTAACTAAATGTAGAATAATGCAACAGAAAATAGTGAAGAAATGCAAACTCTGGGCACTGATTGCCCCCAATGTTGATTGCAATCAAAATCATCTTGGATTGGTACGAAATCATCTCGAATTGGACAGGATCATCTGCGACGATCTGAGCTTGCTCCGACTGAAGAATAACAAAGTTCTTGCAAGAAAATTTGAAAAGGGACAAAGGCAAACAATAGTCTAGGATATTCTAATGCATGTAAAACTCGAAGTGCAGAAAAATTCAGCCAGGGGGATGTCAAGGGGAGGGCCTAAGATTAAATAGGCATAGGAAAGAGGTTGGGAGGTTGGAGATCATCCCAATTTGGGAGATCTCCAATGGGGGAAGTCTCTAACGACGCATACACGCTTTTGCCCCGGTTAGAGACGCCATTGAAACATAAGCTAATTATGAAAAATCAGTTTTCGGACGAAATCAGCTGGACGTTCTGCTCCAGACGAAATCGTCCAATCTAAGGCGATATCGTCTTATCGGAGACGATATTGTCCAACGGACAAAACAAACTCTAAAAATGGCATGGAAAACGAGGAAACGGGCAGTAGGTGGTTTTGGAGTGGTTTTGGGGTTAAAATTTGAATTTGAATTATTACTAAGGTAATTTTAATTATTTGCTAAGGTTTACTGCGCCAATTTTAGGGTGCTACATTTTGCCCCCTCTTTAGCGAATTTTTTGAGGAAAATGCGTTAAAGATGAATTCTTCTCGATCTACGAGAAAGCAAAAATTTATTCCCATTTTAGGCAACGATTCTTGGTCAAATCGTACGACAACTTACTATGGTG